>JAIPRM010004019.1:13724-24160 GCA_025469315.1 Stegophylla sp. TES_Ste_2020 | reverse complement strand
TTTACGAAAATGCCGGTAACTGCAAATTTTGCCGTTTTTCGTTAATTTTTCGACATATTTTCACCGCGCTTGGAAAAAGTATTGAGAAATTGGAAAAATGACCTCTCTAAAGTACCATCTGGGTATATGATTCCGGTTCATTAGAGATATTGATCGAAATTTTTGGTCCAGTATTTCTATACGAAAAAGTGTTTCCAGAAAGAGAAAAAAAAATAAAAAAAAAATAAACATCATTGTAAAATCATAAGCTTCTTCACTTCGTTCAGAATCTAAAATATAAAAATATCTTATTGTCGAATAATTTTTACTAACTTAACTTAAATCTTACTCACTATCCTGACTTATTATACATCTTTCACATCTGACAACAGCTTTTACGTGTTCTTTACATGTGAACTTCTGACATGAGGAACATTTTATTGTTGTCACCCTATTTTTGGGGTTATTTATTTTTTCCATATCTAATATGTCATTTACATCATTTGGCGTAAGCTTTGACCTAGTATAATAATACTAATATGATTAAATAATATAATGATTATATAATAATTAAATATTAGAAAAATAAACGGAATTATCAGTCAATATAAGACGTAAAAATTACTTACATTATTACTCGCGCGGTGTATTTCGTTCACCGATACAAAAATATTTTATACGGAGCTTATTTGTGCGGCTACAAACATCAAATGACGACTGAAATGGATTAATAACTATTACATATTAGATAAGAAAAGGTTAGATTAGGAGAATAACAGAAAATAAATAAAAACAAAAATAGAACAAGATAAACAAAAATATTGGTGTACAAAGTACACCAGCGCGTGTAGTTAAAGGTTAAGTTTTGAAATGGTTGAAGATTGTTTTGCGTATGATATAATGGCAATGCAACCACAAGATAATAGGATAGTGCAATTTACCGACTACATATTAGAAACATATATAAGCAAAGACGCAGAGTTTCCACCACAGATGGGCAAAATTTGTATCTTCAACGTTACGTACAACAAATAATTGTGAATCATTTCATAAAAAATTAAACAGTTTATTCAATTCGTCACACCCAAACATATTTAATTTCATTAACGTGCAATGTGATACGTATATCATATTGAGAAGTCAGGGCACAAAAAGCAAAAAAATTACTGATAAAGAAACATTTATACACGATAAAATGTATGAATTGCAAGCAAAAACAATTACTCGGTTAAACTATGTGCGGGAATTGTCTTACAAATTTTTACCAGTTTCTTAATTCGAATTTTTAATAATACATTTTTTCACTATACACATTTTTACTGACACATTATTACTAATTGTTAATAGTATATTTTTTAAGTATTAATAAAAAACAGCAAAACCAATATTTTTAACCATACCAATATTAATACAATGATATTGCCAGTCCTAAATCTGAAAAATGGGAAGGAAAATATTGATTTTGCGTAAAAAAAGCTTTACACGTAATTTACGTATGGATAAAAAATATTTATGTAGGTAATGTACAAAAATATACTCAGGACGCAATTTACGTATGTGAAAAATAAACCCAGGCCGCAATTTACGTATGTATAAAATATAGCTGGGCCGCAATTTACACAAAAAAGGTAAAATGGGACGCAATTTACAGCGACCACTATTTTTATCCTACTATCCAGGTGTTCCGAAAATGTGTTTCGGAACAGTGATTATTTGTCCCGGATTTAAAATTTTTGTTAATAAATTACTGATTTTCAATGTTTAATTTTGATTGTTTGAAGAAAACATTGTTGTAAAAAATTTTTCATCTGTAGTTGTTGTACAAACGATAAAAGTTTTTTTTATTATAAAAACGTGCTTCAGTGCCTTGTGAAGAATTCTATGACCAAAATATTAAAGAACAATACTTTTAAAACAAATCCAAAATTTGACAAAAACGACTCGAAAACCATCATCTTTTGATCAGAATTTTATGAAAATTTAAACATAGATAGAAAATCCTATAAAAAAGATTTTGGCGCAAGAAAATTTTGAAAATGTGAAAGAAAAATTTTGGACATTTTTCTAACATTTTTTTTTTTTTTATTATTAACTTCCCTCGTTCAGAATCGTTTTACTGAAGAAATGATTTATCGTTTCTTTAAAATTTAATACGCCCGTCAAGAGAATACCACCCGTCGTGCGAAGTACACCCAACGTGCGAAGTATGTCCGTCTTTTTTGAAGCATAATTTGGTGCGTACTTGTATTTATGCGTTTTTAATGCATCGACTGACGAGCATTGGTTTTAACGTTCTCTGAATACCAAATGTTTATTGATTAACCATTTTAACGAGTTGAATAATGTACAACAATAATAATTAACACCAGTAAACAGTTTAACAGTCGTAATATTTTCGACTATATACAACGAAAACATGATACATAATAGTCATGACAATCTATTTTGTCATAATAAATATTATGAATTTATGACGGACTCTGTCCTTTTTAATCTAAATTCTTTATCGTTTTCAGAAAGTCAGTGTCGGGAAGGGCCACAGCCCCTTGGCCCCCCTGGATCCGTGTCTGCTCGCGGTACCCTTTTTTGAACTAAATTCAATCGCGGTGCCTTACTATAAATACCACGAGTAAAACATATATTATTATAAAAAAGAACGTATTCTTCGCTCCTTAAGTGAAATACCTCTATGGATGTATTGAATTTAAAAAAAAAAAACAATGAATTATTACTTCCATATCACGATTTTAAATGGAGCTTCAGTTTATTCGAAACAATTTTACTTGAAAATTATAAAGTTTATTATGATCACAGAAGAAAATTAATTTTTTACTTTGCTAGTTTTATATATTTTCACTATTAACTGAAAAAAGTAAAAAAAAAAATGTTTGATGAGAAAAAATATGTGATTTCAAAATTTTCTTTCGCCAAAATATTTCTCTTATTATTGTCTATCTATACTTAAATTTTCATTAAGTTTGAATTTTTTACAAAAAAGTAGTTTCCGAATTTTTTTGTTAAATTTTGGGTAGTTTTTTTCCAACATTTTAAGAAAACTATTGAGAATTTCAAAAAATGACCTCTGAAAAGTACCATCTAGATTCTAGAGAGACAAATCGGAACACAGAAAGTTGCTCATTGAATCTTTTGAACAAATATTTCTATACAAAAACGTGTACATATAAAAATAATAAAAAATAAACATCATTGTAAAAATACTAGCTTCTTTGCTCCACTCAGAATAAAAAGAAAGGAACACTATTTCTGACATGTATGTATAAAAATTAGTTAAACATTAACGTTATGTAGGTATTATAACTTTTGTAGTTAAAATTAAAACAAAAATATAGCGATGAAAAAACTGCTAAAAAATAAATAACTAAATTAGTATGATGTACCTATACATATATGTTTTTTAAGTGCACTTGTACCAAAAAAAGTGATACAAAACGGTGTCTCTGCAGAAAAAAAAAGTACTGTGCAACTCTAAATGCCACTGCCCACAATAGTCTCACGTGTACAAATATATAATTATAAAAAAATATAAATCTTAATAAAATATTATAATATATTTTCAATTTTAATTTATTTTATACTTTAACGTATATCAAACTAAAATTGTATATAATAACGAGATATTCTATGAAATAACTAGTTAAAGTATATATTCCATGTTTAATTTCATACTTTAACTAACATTCGTAGGTATTCATGAACTACCTAGTTATTTCATAAAATAACGGAATCAAACAATTCAATTGTAACAAATATATATATATACATATATAAATGTACATATGTATGTATAATATATATGTGACTACTTACTTTAGCATGGTTTGGTCACATCTGGTTTAATTTGTGATAACTAAATATGAACGTCGGGTTCTGCTGTGAGACATTTACGGTATTTGGTTTTAGTTGCATTGTAGACCAAAAATCCTGTATCGCAAAAGTAAGTGGAAGGAAAGGATAGCAGTAGTGTTTTTGAATTTTTACTCAACTCTTTAAAACGTTTTTATCCTTCTAACTCATCCAGAATTCAACGTATGAATTGTTGTTGATTTTAATGTTGAGTCTGAACTTCTGAAGTGATATCGTCTGAACTCTCGTACAGTTCAGCCGAAGATAGATGGGCTGGGTGTTTCGCACTAACTTAGTATGGGTCGTGCAAGTGACCCTGAAATGGAATCAGATGTCTTTAAAGCATCGCGGTGCACAATTTTGAAACCACTGATGTATACCATGCGCGTGTACGGAAATTTTTTTTTCTAAAACAAGTATTATTAGTTACCTACGACGCTATTTTTACGGCACGTTAGAACAACGAAAAATGTATTTTTGATAAAATTTCAGGCGTACTCGGTTTGTAGTGTAACATTCGAATGGAGATAAAACTTTAAACGCACATTGAGGTGAATAAGTAATGGACGAATGATTTTTGACTACACCGGATGCCCATGTCAACAACAAATTTATTATTATTGTTATAATTGCACACGTTTCACGGGCTACAAGGCTAACATTCACTAGCATACATCTATGATAAACTCGGCAGGCATGAAAACTATATTATTTTTACTATATTTGATGGACTTCACACATGAATCGCGCTTCTCCTTATTAGTTGGTAAATTAATTAATAATATATGTTAAGTTAAATGATGTTAATTGGAAAATAACGATATTCAACAGTTATTAACGTTATTGACCAAATACATAGATAGATAATTATTTTTAAAAAATTTAAATTTAATTTATAACGGGTAATACTTTTTAACAATTAATATTTACATTTAATACAATATTTTTACACTAATAATAAATAAATTAATTACAATTTTACGGAAATACAAAATGGAGGTTCTATATAAAATAAATAATTATAGATTTCATCCTCTTCAGATCTTTTCGTGAGATATATAGACAGGATTTTCCACCCTTCCCCTCTCTAATAAAAAGTCTCAAATACGTCACTGACTCCTAATATTGTATATTATGACTACGTCATACGGATGACTTTAATGCCTAACGGATGCTGTGAAGTTATGGCAAAGCTCTTCGTGAAAAAAAAATAATAATACAATTAGATGTGTAAACATAATTTTAGATATAATAAGAATATTCTTCATCATGAACTGCAACTGATATTGACCCGCAATGTCCAGGAACAATGCAATAGAGAGCTGTAACGGGAATTATCTTACCCGCATGCGACGGTTTTGTTTACAAATGCAGGTTATTACTCCTTAGTAAAAAACAGATATCTTTTATGAATATATGTGAAAAAAAAATTAAATACGGCCAGAATAGGTCACGGTAGGTATAACAATTACAAAAAACTTGAGAATGATAATCAACTATTTTTTTTTCTTTCGCGTGTTGACTAAATTACACAAGATACAGATTGTAATAATGCACGCGCAAAGCTCCTCACCGCTGGAGATCGTATCAATCGCACACCTGTTGCTCCCGATATTTGTGTCACCGATCCGTATGTAATCTTTAGAAGTGTATAATTGGTGAAAATTTTAAAAGTCTTTACATCGCTATTGTTTTCTGAATCATAACGACACAAATTAAATTGGTTTTGTGAAAAAACGGGACACTATTACTAGGTTTTTGACAGTTTTCTCGCAATTCGTTGGTCATTTGAGAAATCGAAAATATGACATGTCTCTAAGGTAGTAGTTCTCGAATTACATTAAGTTACGGACCCCAAGAAAAAACTGAAATAGGATTAGTAACCCCTTTTTTCAATTAGTATGTTCACGGAAGTCCGCCGCCTTTCGATTTTCATAACCTGAACTTCCCGACGAATAGTACAGTAAGTGCATGTAAGATACAGTTTGCAGTATTACTACCAGAAGAATTGTTTCAAAATGATTAAAAATTATTGTTGATTTACGTTTTAACAATTAACTACGTATGGAAAATGTTAATTAAAACTATGTAAAATAGTCTTAGACAGTAGGTATATCGAAACAATACTTTTCTTTCATTCGGCACACGTCCAACGATATTGAGAATATTATGTTTTTGAACAAATTTCCTAATTGTTACATTCGACCTTGATATTGTTGACATATTATATTGTTTTTAAACACAAATTAAAATGTCTTGGAATTTTTCAAATTTCCTAAAATTCCATGAAAAATTGCGAATATCAAACTCAATAAAAATGAATACTGTCACGTCCACGCTATTATTACATAATTGTATCATATCGAATAAATAACAATAAAAACTCAACTTCGTTATTTTTATATTATAACACCATAAACCATAATAATAATAAATAATATGTTAATAAATTAATTCTGTACAGTAGAAAAATATTCATCTAAATTTCGTACACATGTATTTAAAAATAAATTTTATACAAAAATTTTAATGTAATACGTATATCTATAGTCTTTTCATTATACTTTATCAAAAAAATTATATATAACTATGAAAACACACGATACAGCCGAACAGCAAGTGTATATTCGGAATAACCATACTCCTCCGTAAAAATCGTATATATGTGCGGCCAGTACACCACCTAATGACAGACCTGTAACGAGACGTATAAGATAATTATATAAATACAATTAAAATTTTTAACAAACAAACAGAAATATTATTTTATATAATTTCAAACTTCGATCATCAGCACAAATATCTCCGTGTCTTCATGCCTCCATGTCTCAAAAATTGAATTTAAATAAACATTTTATGTTAGAGACTTTTTACTTAATGCCTTATTTATCGGTTTCGTGTTTGAAAAATTTTAAAGTACTTATTGTTGTTGTCAAAATAAGAGGATGGGGTATCGTTTGAAAAAAAAAGTGTATACCACCACAAGACTTCCTTAAGGTGACATGAAACTAATGATTTACGGAAAACATAGTTTTTTTAGTGATTTAAACATTCCGAAAAAAAATCTAAATTTTTGCCAAAAAAGGGGTTGGACAGGCTTAAAAAAATCGCCCTGTATTTTATTTAATTCACTTGTGTTTTTTATCACCTAATTAAAACATTTTTTTTTTTCAATCTATAAATTCACCCAAATGATCATTGTTAATACATCGCCCGAACGATGTGCGTAAAGCTAGGGTACATTTTGGGTAATTCGCCTAATCGCCCCTGCTTCCGTAATACGCGCACCGCCGATTGACAACATTTAGTCTTCGCCCTCTCGCAAAAGTTGTTTTCCCTATAACCCTTAGGTCATATACTATAGATATGTTATACTAAATTGTGTCCAACATCATCCCCACCACACCTTTAAATTTTAGGTCACATTATTTGTGTGTACTTTATTTACTCATGACTAGGCTTAGGGACTTCTAGCATTTGCAAATGTTTTTTGAAAGATCTTTAAAATAGCAGAGTCAAATATCTATACAGTTCATAATGTAAGGAATCTAAATCTTAAATTTAATTTTGCATCTTTTCGCATTTTTCTCAGTTTTTGCTAATTAGAACATATTTTAGCTTTTAAGTGCTATAAAGTGTCATATACTTGTATTATTCAATCGTGTCCTGCGTCTTTTGATTTACATTGATTAAATTAATAGACACTGATGTGCAACTGCATAGTCGAATAGACTGTCATAAAATAGTTTTAAAACTGTATTTAATTATGAAATATGATCTTGGTAGGTATACAGTTTATTTTAATCACCAATAACTGATAGCCTTATCGCGGAAAATATAATAAATTATTGAGTTCCACAAACAAGCATTGAATTTGATTAATAATTTTTCAAAAATATAGCAGTACAATGTAGTTTTCAAGTATAAAATTAGTAAAAGCTAAATTTATATACAACTCATTGTTTTGTTTTATATTTAAGCCCCATAAAAAGCATTGAGTTTGATCAATAATTTTTCAGAAAGTTTTACTTAAATACCATTACTTATTATTTTATTTAATGGTCAATTAATAAAAAAATTAAAAACAATAATTAAGTATATACTTATATATGGGGTCAATTATTTAGAGCATATTTTGTTGTTTTTTAAAGCATATTTGGATGCATATTTTACTGTTTTTTAGAGCTAAAAGTCCTTAAGCCTAGTCATGACATTTAAAATGTTGATTATTATTATTTCACGTCATTGTTATGATTAGCGCAAGTGCGCAACGAATATGCTCACTTCATACAAGCAACCTGAAACATGTTGGACACAACTAGCAGTCGTTGTCGCTACATCCATTGTATATTATGATCTAAGACAGTGTTTCCCAACCAAGGAGGCGAACTCCCTTAGGAGGCGTATATACATTGCTGGGGAGGCGTAAGCAGTGTTCGCAAAGAAAACATTTTAATTGATGTATAGAAAAATTAAAAATTAATAACGACAGTTACATACGTATTAGGTATCAATAACAGATAAATATTACAATTAGTTAAATGTTATAAAGGGTACCTACCCGTTTATAAATAAATAAATAAATTAATTAATTAATTAATTAATTAATTAATTAGTACTTAGCATCCAAACGTAACTTATTATTATTATTATTTTATACTTATTGATTACTATTGTTTTATTATTCACGTTCATTAATTATTACATTAAATCGTTTACTGTTTTTGATATTTTATAATTAATCAATCAAAAGTTGTTGTTCCGAACATGTATAATTTATTTGTAATGTATACAACAAAAGTAATGAAATTTTTTCATCCATAGGAGAGGGGGGGGCGCAAGATTTTCAAAAATCTATAAAATAGGGCGTAGAATAGAAAGGGTTGGGAACCACAGATCTAAGCGCTATGACCACCGCGACGGCTTACCGATGCAGTCGAACAGTCCGACCAGCCCCAAGACGGTGTGATTCGTGCTGGGCGGCGAGATCTTTCTGGTGTACGAGATCATCACGGCGCGGCTCAGCGCGTACGTCATGCCATTCAAGGCCTCGATGGCCAGCGTCCACGCCGGGTTGGTCAAGACGGAATAGCACACGAATCGAACGGCCAACGCGAACAGCACCAGCGACAAGCAGTGCCTGTGGCCAATCTTCGCAATTATCCAACCGGAACAGAAGAATATCGGGATCTCGCCCGCGAACGTCTGCACGCCTTGCGACAGGCCCTGCAACGTCTTCATCCACGCCAGCTGGCCGCACTCGTGTTCCGAAGCCACGTCTTCGATATACCTGCAACGAAGCACAACGGTGCGATATGAGAGAACGGAGCAAAAACTACTAGTGACTAATTTTTGTTGTCGATTAATTTTGAATTTCCAGCTGTTCATTAATGAACGATTAGTTTAAGAGGAATGACAAACATTTCAGTTGATAGATGCCGTTTGAAACGACAAAAAAGAGGTATAATAGAAAAATATTCTTTTTTTTTTTTTTGTAAAAATATAGTTTAATCAGAGTTTCAAATCATGAATGAAAAAAATTCAAATTTACGCGTGAAATAGAGATTAAAAAAGTTCCAGAATACTAAAATATAGCCCTGTACTATAGTATGTGTGGACTCACCAGAATAGGTAACTCATTGACATTGAACTGTAAACGCCCAACAACGTGATCCAGAGGAAAAATACCAACACCCTAGGTTTCGTGAACAATCTCAATACGTTCTGACACGTGTTTTTCGACCTTTTGAACTCGCCGACCTGTACGAATACAAAAAATTTAAATTAAAAGCTGTTAACATCATCAACGCCTAAGCGAGGTCAGTGTTGAATCCAGATATTTCTTTGAGGGGGTAAACGGAAAGGTCAATTTTGGCTGAAAATGGTGACGCCCTTTTTAATGACACATATAGATTTCAATTAATATAATGTCAATTACATGAGACAACACAAAAGTTCGTGTCAGTGTAGTATAAATAGATTTAATATATTATACAATAATGTAGAAAACTGTGGAAAGACACTGATTACTGAAATAGATAAAAATATACTCTATTATTTCAAAATAGTCAAAAGCGTAAGTGTGCATAGTTAAAATTACATTCTATGCTATTATAATGTATTATTATTAGCCGTCCCATATAACGCTAAAATAATATCACTAATTAATAGTCTTGTATGGTCAAAAAAAATAGTCAAGATGTTTCATTCATTATTTGAATATCTATGCTTACGACGCGATAAAAACATGCACTGATAAAAATGATGCCTTCAGATTAGCATAATTCATAAATCACGTTATAAACTATAAGCAAATATAACTTACAGAATGCTACTTTTAGATTCTGAATGAAGTGAAGAAGCTAGTATTTTTACAATGATGTTTATTTTATTTTTTTTTTTTCTGTGTACAACTTTTCGTATAGAAATACTTGTCCAAAAGTTTCGATCAATAACTTTTTGAAACCGGATTTGCCTCTTATATTGTACTTTAAAGAGGTCATTTTTTGAATTTCTCAATTCTTCAATTTTTTTTTTTTTGGAAAAAACTACCCAAAATTTGACAAAAACGACTCGGAAACCATCATTTTTTG
>JAIPRM010004019.1:0-13624 GCA_025469315.1 Stegophylla sp. TES_Ste_2020 | reverse complement strand
TTTGATCAGAATTTTATGAAAATTTAAACATAGATAGAAAATCCTATAAAAAAGATTTTGGCGCAAGAAAATTTTGAAAATGTGAAAAAAAATTTTGGACATTTTTTGAAAATTTTTTTTTTTTATTTACTTCCTTCGTTCAGAATCGTTTTACTGAAGAAATGATTTATCGTTTTTTTTAAATTTAATACGCCCGTCAAGAGGATACCACCCGTCGTGCGAAGTACACCCATCGTGCGAAGTATGTCCGGCTTTTTTATTTTTCAATAAATTATCTGAATTCAAAAATGCACGCAACGCCTAGTAAACGTCTTGATAACGACATACCCTGATGTTAGAGGCGACCATTAAATTCAAAACTGTAAACAACAAGATCAAATACGATAGGGGTGCGTAATTCTTTTGTATGCTGTCCGTACTGTACCGGTCGACCAGCCAGCCACTGAGCACCGAAACTGATCCCCAGCCGACGGACGTCCAACACCTCTGTTTGCCGAAGTCTTTGGGTTCATCTGGCGAATAAAATAAATCAGTGTTCAGATCACTTTTGTAGGCGTCGACAGGCGCACAGTGTTTGAAAACAAAAATTCGGACTATCACAGCATATCAATTTTTTTTTTTTTTACTTACCTGATTGTTAAATTTATATTTTACAACAAAAGAAGAATTTCTTACTTTTAATCTATATGGCTGTTATTAGTCCTTACAAGTGTGTGCAGTATGAAAAAAAAAATGAATGTAACCTATATGTATCTGTTGTATCATGTACAAACTTTATTATCGAAAACACAATAATGAAAAAATCAATATAACAATAACGTGTTCTATTGCATACGTTTATGATTTTGAAACAGATTATGCAATTGGACAGTAGGAATATAGATAGTACTCATAGTTTGAAGATGACATTTCTTCAAATTAAAAAAAATATATTTGCAGCGCAAAATTTCATAAGAAAAATATAAAATACCTACAAGAAAACCTGAAGGAGAAATTTTTAAAGCGGTTTATGTCTTATAACTTAACTAAATATTTAGCCAATTACAATGCAAATTTGTCTTAGTTAGAGGCACAGATGGACCATAAATTTTGGAGGGGAGGGGCTAACATATGCAATTATAAACAAATCTTATTGAAATTTTAATGGGGGCCATATAAATAACTTCTAAAAAAAAGTATATAATTTTTTTTTTTTAAGTTTGTCTTAAGACCCAATTACCAAAGTAAAATTGTCATTAACTTGGTATTATAATATAGAGTATATCCCAGAGGTAAATGTAAAGTAAATAAATATATCCAATCTAAAATCCAAAAATTTCTAACTAAAATTAAATACATATGAAAATTAATTTGTTATTCAATAATAATTAAACGCAAACTCGATAGTGTTATAGAGAGCAAAAAGCTTATAAATTAAATCGGTGCAACATAACTAGATAGAGATGACAAATATAAAACCCTCTAATTGCCAATTTGAAAACAATTACTAAGAAATAATAAATGGATTACCTAACGACTGTCATTTGTATAATTTACCAACATTTTACTGATTATTTTTATTATTATTATAGAATTTTACTCATTATAATATTACTTTACTGATTACAACTCCATATAACGTTAAGTAAAAAAATTGGTACAAAAACTGTAGCATCGACTATTGTTTAAACATTTATCTTTTTTTTTTTTTGTTCGTAAATAATAAATAGTTTTGCTTCCTACTGACATTCTATCAGCATCGTATTCTACCATGTCAAGTAATGTTACAACAAGCTAAATTTTTTGTGACTTTTGGAAAAAAATCTAAAAATTTACAAAAATGAAGATTGTCCTACAAAATAATTGCTAAATTTATATATATATCATTCCGTAAGTTCCTTGAAACTTTTTCCTACGTTTCTGCCTGTAACTTACTATCTCTGTACAATTATCAATCGTTTTTTTACGAGTGAAATGTAATTTAAAAAGAAATTGAGCATAAAAACATATCAATATCCTTGTCTCGATTATTTGATTAACAACTGTCAAATTTTCGTTTTCATACATTGCGCGGCGAAATCAAGTTATACTACGTTTACACATCACTGCCGTCGCCATGTCCTCACCGATTAAATCCAAGCAAATGGGGTCTTGAATGGCCCACACGCCCGATTGGCTCAGCCAAAACATACATAACAGGGAGAAAAATTGCCAAAACTCGGGCATCATCAGTACCACTTCTTGAGATTTCGGTATTGTGGCCAAGTCCATAATCGTTTGACTTTGACAATTCAGCTGGCAGTGCAGTTTCATCGGTTGATTGCAATACGGAAAACTGAATCGAGTGTTGTTCACTTCAGCATGTTCAATCCGAAAATCATATGAATTCACCTTTTAAAACATATTTTTTTTAATTTCAGTTTCATATTATCAACGACTTATTTTTAAAACCATAGCATGGAACCGGTTTTCAAAATATCGGTTGAAACTTAAGATTTTTTCATTTTCTACCATACCGAAACCATGAGTTTGTAAAATCGGGTTTTAAGACCAAAACTTAGACATTATTGCTCTCATAACCATTTCAAAAAACCAATATCAAAAATAATGATTTAGTTCATATTTTAAAATATGTATATTATTTTTATAAGGACACTCGAAAGCATTTTCTAAATTTGTATAGTGTTGATTAGTGTTGTGAATCTAATGTCCACAGTCTATAGTAATTTCTTATAGTCAACAATACTTGTAATAGTTAGACCACTCACGAAATTTTTAAAAACCAAATTTTAACCAGTTACCAAGTTTTTATCAAAACCCTTTTATTAACCATAAAAATTATAGAAAATGCTTTAGATCTTAATAAACGCTAGTCAAAATATGTCATTTAAATACCATACTTATAACCTAAAATTAAAACCAATAAAATAATCGGCGGTTCCATACCATATGTTTTATAAAATACAATTATATAAAATTATAATATATATATATATTTAATATTTACTGGTTCGGTGTTCAGCAAGTACACAAATACTGTCAAAGTGTTATTAATTTCTAAATTGTTGACATCACTAATATTTGCATCGTATGTAGTTTTATTTTGAGACGTAAAAATATCAGAAAATAACAGTTCATCGTCATAACAATTTAACTAAAACAAATTAAAGTAGATTATAGTATTAAGTTTTATTCTAAAAATTGAAACTAAATTCCTACATCTATGGTTTATCAAAAACCAAGCCAAATGGAACGATCACATAAAATTTATAAGCCTTAAGTCCATATTCAAATTAGTTTCTAACAAAACGTAGTAAAAAAATTTAATAACTCAAACATATTTATTATTCACACATCAATGAAAAAATGCAAAAATAATTAATATGCAAGTTTAAAATGAATTAAAATCACTTATCAATACATAAATAAGTAAAATTAAAAAATATTTAAACGATAATATAGATCATGGTCAATGGCAAAAAATTGTCTTGAAAATGTATGATATCATATCGGAAATGTATAAAATTCTAAATAGTTATATTAATAAATGATAACAATACACATATTAATAACAATGGCAATGAATTATGAAGACGAACGGGCAGACTTGGTTGTACAGAAATCTAAAAAATGTTTATTTTTTAATATCATCTCAATAGTCGGTACCTACGACCGACAATTACATATCATTATCATATTAAATTATTCACTTTTAGCTGTAGATAGTTTGTCGACTCTTATTTATTTATAACTTTTAAAAAACAATTTTGAAGGCAAAAATAATCGAATAGTTAGTGTAAAATTTGAATAGTCAGTAAATATAAATAATTAGGAAAAAACCAGAATTAAATCACAATTAATTTTTTTTTCTTAATGCTTAATTAGTTTAAACAACGTAAGTTTAAAAAAAAAATAAAAAACTTTATCATACTAAAAGCCCTTATTGTTTGGACAGGCACTTTATTTTTAAAAGCTCTTCAAAGTTAAAAAAATATTATTTTTTTCCAATTTTTTAAATAATATTGCTTGAATTAAAAATAATTTTTACAAAAAATGTTAATTTTAAAATCTTTTATAAAAAAATAACTCTCGAGTATTTTAATAAAAAGTTGTAGGAAATTGAAATGTAATATTAATTTGAACTTGTGCATGTTTAAAAAATATAATCATTAAATTAAACATACTTATATTTTCCAATAATAATTTGATTTATTAATATTCTTATCAAGTTAATAGCTTTGAAATAGCAACATACGTAGTTTGAGTATAATTGACATAAAAACCTTAAATTATAATTCGCACCTTTAGAATACAAACGGCATAACTAAAAAAAAGAAAAAAATACCTGAAAAAATCAATTAAAATTTTGGGAATTAAAAATTTAAAACATTTTTTGAGTTGTACCGTTTGTATTCTCAAGATACATATTGCAACCATAGAATACAAACGGCACTGCTCAAAAAATGTCTGATACATTCAATTCTCGAAATTTTTAATTAATTTTTTCAAGTATGTTTTTTTTTGTTTTTGTTATGCCGTTTGTATTCTAGAGGTGTGATTTAATAGTCTAATTAATAATTAATTCAAATAAATATTAATGCGATACTTATATTACCTATCCAATTCCTATATTATGTACACGTTCCTATTTAGAACAAATTAGTTCGTTTTCCAATAACTGAACTAGTACTGATTCTTTCTATTCATTTTTATCTTTTATTAATATTATATTTTATCTTCAAGAAGTTATGTATTTCCATTCTATTCGTCATCGTTTTTGATTTCTATTAATGTTAATTGTTATCTTCGCTTTCCATACGCTAAATAAAATCTTCGACTAATATTTCTGTGGCATTTTTTTCATTCATGTTCATGATTTTTTCTTATAAAATCCACAAATAAATAATAATTGAACACTTCAATCCATGTTTTGACAACTACAGTTTTTTCCTCAACTCTTAAGCAATTATTTGCAGTTATAATGACATAAATGATGATAATCACAGATATTAACCGATTACCACAACTATACTGTAAAGATAATTTTAGAAGTATAATACTTTACTATATATTTTATAACATGAACGGAATGAAACCGAAAATAACGAACAATTCAAATCAGTTTTACGTTAAAACTAAAACTTTAAACAAAAAACTTAAGAGATCTTTTTTATAGAAAATTGTATAATAAATACCTATCGTATAAATAATAAATTTTTGAAAATATTGCCAAAAAACTACATTTTGATCTTTGAAATGATTTAAAAAAAAAAATGCTCTTGTCGAATCCACAGGCACTTTTAGTATAGTAAACTACACATCTTAACTAAAGATTTTCTAAAAAAAAAATCTTAGAATTTTTTCGTTACTTTTCGTTTATTGACTTCAAAGTTCAACAAAATTAAATAGGTAATGAAGCGTTTCTACGCGAAACGTACTATTTCTATTTTTGACTAGATCAAGTGAGGCTTTTATATTTTGTTTAAACGTAATTTAAACGTATTTCAAAGCATCATATATATTTGAAATATGCTATTTTTTCAATACGTAATATTTCCAGTTTTACTTTTTTCCAAAATGTGCTATTTCCATTTATTTATTTATTTTTGTTTTATATCAAAACGCACCAATTCCCTTTTTATTAATATAGCAATGCAACTAGTTTTATTCAGAACGTGCTAATCCAAAACAATTTTTTTTGTATAGAATTTATTTTATTTTTTCGTTTTACTATTATAAAACTATAATAAAAATCACAAAACTTTGATGTAATCAATAAATTATATTATACGTGTAATTAATATTATATGATAATAGTATTAATAACCATATAATTGTCAGTACCTGTCAAAGTTCGTAATCTATCATATAACCTCATATTATATTATCACAGAATACTAATATAATAATATAAGGAATAGGTAAATTTAATGACGACAATTTTTTACTATCGAATATTGATTTAATAATGAACATTAAAATGTATAAATGCTCAATTCAAAAAGAGCTGTTGGAGAAACATATCCTGTAAGTATAATAAATATAATAAATTTAATAGATTTTTGGTTTTTCTATTGTTATTTCTTTATTAAATACCTTACATACCTAGCAGTTTTTAAATCTTATCCTAAATTACACAATATAGAATAATATCTAAATGAAATAAGTCAAATTTAACACGTATCGTAATTTTTAGGTTGATATACACAGTATTATTATTTTTAGAATATAGAAAAATAATAGTAGTTATGACATATAATTATGATTTTATTTTATTAATTTAGATTATTTAGTGATCTTCTCAAGAGAACACAAAATATAATTTTTTTTTTTTTTTATAAACCGTACTATTTTCAAAAAAGGTTTTGTAGAAATTGAAAACATAAATGCCTTCAAAAATGATAAAATAATGTCAAATTCATTTAATTTAGATAGAAAAATTTGTATTATTTTAATGATCATAATTTATAAAATATCATTTAAAAATTTTTATCGCTAAAATTGATTCTTAGTAGAAAATCTAATTTCCTTAAATCTTTCAGAAATAGTTTACATAGAAATCCTTCGATTATCAATTGAATTTTCGTCAACGGTTTGCCGATTGCGATAAGTCCAATGAAAATTAAAATAATATTATCTCCTTTTGGAAGGTATACGTCATAGCTATGCCTGAATAAAGTGAAAAACATCCCAGACGATAAGTATACCAGTAGGTACGTTTAAAAAATATTTGGGTCGAGAAACCGGAGACAGAGTTATAGGTTAGGACACGGTATTCGAAATACATTTTTAACGCGTAAAATCGATAGTTTTTCTAATGAAATACGTGAGTATTGTAAAAATATTATTGTATTATATTAATGAAAAATACCTTGCAATTGACCAACCTCTCACCGTCGTTTCCCTCGAGCGCCTTTCGTTCGCAGTACGATATTCGCGGATTGCTGCGGTTCGCGTGCGACACCCTGACGATGGCCGAGGTCGCGTCGCACTCCAGCCAGATGGAAGTCTCGACGGACAGCCGGGGTACGGACATGAAGAAGTACGCGGACACGCCGGTGGAGCATATGAACGCGAGGAACATGTACTTCTTCACGTGGAACTTGTCCACGAGCGCGCCGACCATCGGCTTGGCGACCATCGACAACACGAACAGGCACATCATCACATAGCCGACGGTGATCTTCGAGTATCCCAATTGTTTGGCGAACGTGGAACCGAAATTCAGGACAGTCGCTATACCTGCGACGTGTAACATAGGTATTATTGTTTAATAACGCATTCGTCAGTCAATAACAATGGTGGGCGAGCGAGCACGCACGCGGTTGCCGGGTTGAAATCCGAAAATCGCGCGCGGCACACGGCCGCGGCACTCACATCCCGAGTACAGGAAGTAATGCAACTTCATCGGCAACAGCTTTCCGTTCACGCCTTTGTACGCCGCGTGCATTTTGCCGCTGAAGTCCAATCCTAACATTTTCCGCGAATCTGCGTGAAAAACAATATTATTATAACAATAACATCGTCTATCGCGTAACGTGAAGTAAATAATAATTAATCACGAACGCATATTGTTAGATCGTGCAGTGGACTGTGGTTTTTTTATTATCAATCGTGTGTTGACGTGTGTTCTATCGATAAACAGCAGCTTAACCTGCGACTCCGTGGCGGAGTCTCCACCATAGGCAAAAAACGATACGAACTAATTGAATCGCGGCTATTACGCGTTTTTCAGACCAATGGAATAGTACAAACAGGTCAATGCCAAAATATTTTTCCGTTATGTTCTAATATTGTGTTACCTGCGGTGTCCAAACGATTATTATAATACTTCGGTGACGTGATCAGTGGGGAGGGAAGGGTTATAATTGCAATCACTGAAATTTAATAAAAATGCAGCTAACGTTTTGTATCGCCATATTAAGTACTTAAGATTTTTCGCAAGTTAAAATAAACGAATATGTTGTAGATTGTAATAGCATAGTTAAATACCTTATTGAAGTATGCAATGTATAAGTATATATATAATTCATAATTATATTTTTTCAATATATTAGTTCTCTTAAAAAAAAAAAAAAAATCATAGGGAAAAAGCCTATGTACGAATCGAAATCACGTAATGAAAATGTACACGTTCATTATTCGTATAAATGTATAAAATAAAACGAAATAATTTTATAATAATCGAGAGCTTGTAATGTTTTCATTGCTTCACTTCGTGCGACTGACGCATCACGGTCATCAGTCATCTTATATTTTATCATGATAATTGCCAAGCAATTTCGGCGTTTCTTATATTCATATTATACTAAATATAGTAATAATAATTATTAAAATTGACATGATAAATGTAAACAATTTTAAATGATAGTAACACAATACTCTGTTGTCACAATAATTAAATAGCTGTTCTTTCTCATGATATGGTCGTTGGACCGTCGACTAAAGTTAACTTTAACATGGTATGACTAAAATACGAAACAACAGCAGCTGTTAGATAGTTATTTTCTTAAAATAAAAACGATTATTGTGCTATTCAATTAATAACGATGGGATATCAGTAAGAAACAATTTAACAGATAATAGATTACTCTTTCAAAACACAATATTCTCAGTTGAAGACAAAAGAATACAACGTTTCATTAATAATAAACTAATAATAATTATAATTTATCCGATTAAACCATCATACAATTATTATCGAAATTTAAAAATGATCCTGAATAACTGAACCCAGTGTTGAGCACATTAACGACCAATACTACGTATGTTAAAAACACGTGTGCTTTTACCATATACCTACTAATAATAGGTCTATGACTTTTACGTAAAGCTTCCACATGATGTTTTCGAACTATTTCTTTCTTTCAGAGAGTGTGGGCCAACAAACAAAGTCTTTATATTTATTATCTACACTGCCAACACATCATAGATGTTCCTTGGAGTACAAAATTAACACAAAAACCATATTGGTGCTCAGGGAAGTGTTTAAGAGAGGAATAGAAGAGTTAAGCCCTTCCAAAGAGTAGTTTTAGCCCCCTCCCCTCCCATCACAATAATTAAATGGTATTCGTATAAATAAATATTATCATGATTACGAATTACATAATCAACTTTCATTTTAACCCCCATTGTCAGGGACTAAATACGTCCCTGATGATTCTTCTATCTGGACGATTCTTATTCAAAGTCAAATTACTTACTAATTGTATAATATCTCAGACTGAAATATGAGATTTTTTTATACAATTTAATTTTTGAGTTTCATTCTTTCTAATCGTTGTAGACACATAATAATAATCTTTTACAAAACATCACTTCTAAATATCCAGTTTATTATTTATTTACTGGATATTGAATCGGGGCTACTTATAAAACTACCGAGAATCATGCCACTGATAATATAATGCAATATCATTCTTACTAAACATATTGCATTAATTACTTGTCATATGAGTTATTTAAGACATGGTTATTCAGTAGCGTATAAAACACAATATTAGAATTGTATGTACCAAGTTAATTTAAATATATACAATATACATAAATATATTTCTCGAAAAAATATAACTTATTTTTCATTAAAATTTAAAATCATTATTTTTTTAAACAAGCAGCATATCATCAACGCAGAATCGAGAAGTCCAGGTGTCTCGTGACACATGTTCAGTGTTCATATTATTGAAAAAATCGACATCGTTCGGTTCCTCTTACTTAATAATGAACAACATTAAAAATCAACAAATAATATTTCACTGATATTTTATTTATATTCAAAATATAAAAATAATACTTTTTATCTTAAAGGGATTTGAAGCGGTGATTTACTGTCTCTATGTATCACTTGTAAGTTGTGGTAAACTAATAAAAATACCTAAAAACGGAAGAAAATTTACCAAGAACCGAAAGTTCGATTTTAATATTTAAAACATTCAACTTCCTAATCCTCTTTTCTATGTTTTGTATAAAATGGATTTGGAATTTATTTTTAATACGATTTAACTGTATACGTTTATCTTGAAAAAAAAGATAAAATTCTTTCGATACCATATTAGAAAAAACCATACATTGTTTTGAATCATTGGTATTCTTCGCTCCTATGGTAAATAAATGATAAATCTAGTTATTTATTTCTTGAATAAGATGGTTCTGAGTTTAATTTATATAAGACAATTATTTTACTCGATAATTATTATGAAATTTATTATTATTACAAAAAAAAAATCTATTTTTAAAGGCATTTTTGACAATTTTTGGGTACTTTTCCCAGATTTTGGAAAAAGTATTGGGAATCACGAAAAAAGATCTCATAAAAGCACTATCAAGAAACAAATTATGTTTCAAAAATATGCTAGTCGAAACTTTTGTACAAGCATTTCACTTAGATTGGACTTCCAAATACTGATTTTACTTACTTTCAATACTGATTTCGTATGGTAAATTTATAATGTAATTTAAGAAAGTAAACTATATGTATACAAATGTATTAAATCAGTAATAATATTTTTTATTATTTTTATTTTTATTACTTCTTTGAATAGATAATGGGCTCCATTGAACAAGTTCGTGTTAATAAAACTACTACAATAATACTGTTAAAAATTAAAACAGTGTTATGTATGCTTATTTTTACATTAAAAAATGAATCGTAATGAATTACTTAACTTGTAGATTATGTTGTTTTATTATTTTAACAAAATACAAGTAGAAACTTATTGGACGCTACTTCATTTTTAAACTTTAATGAGATTATTCTTATTTTCCTCCCACGGAAAATATGCTTGTTATAGATACCTAACCTTGTTTTACCAACTTATTTGGCTCCGCTGACGACTAAATATCTAGTTTGAAAGTTATCAATATCCCCTATATTGCATTTATTTTTTAACACAGCATTATGTCCGATAAATTACTATTCCGGTATTTAATCATATTAAAATTAATTAATGAATTAAATAAAACAGTTTAAAAAAATATTAACTGTACTAAAGCAGCTCTAATTATTGTAAATCGACATTAATTTGCTATAATATAATTAGTACTAATGTTTATCATGTCACCTCTACCCTCTGGTTTGTAACGGTTGAAAAAATTTTTTGGGTAAGGTTTCAAACCCATACCATCACTCCCCGTGACTGGTAGTTCAACTAGACCAGTGGTTCCCTACCTTTTGTATTCTACGCCCCCTTTTATAGATTTTCGAAAATCTCGCGCCCCCCTCCACTATGGATAATTATTTTTATCACCTTTGTTGTATATACTTTACTTTAATTTTTTCTATATATTAATTAACATTTTTACTTTGCAAACACTGCTTGCACCTCCCTAGCAATGTGTACACGCCTTCCAAGGGGGGCGCGCCCCCCTGTTTGGGAAACATTGAACTAGACTTAGATTCGTGTCGATACGGGATAAAATATTATGTATTTAAAATATCACGCGCACATACTATATTTTCAAAATAAATTAATTTGGTAACTTTTGATGAACGCTCACTTTAGTTTGCATCATCGTACTCGGCTTCAAAAAATACATAAAATAGTGAAAAAACATTGCCAACATTTTGGATATTCCATAAACTAGAAATATACAATACACTATACTATTTGCCCATACTTTTTCACATTTTTTTCCAATCATATCCCTATAAAATATTTAATTATTTGTCAGTAAAAAAATGTAATTGCACCAAAATATTCGAAATGAATTTATCCATCTAGGTACCAAGTTTCATAAAGATCGGTTGAAATAATTTTCTGTTATATACGTTAAAGTGTGTAATCTTAGGTAAAACTAACAAATTCCGTCGAACTTCAAACGATTATGAAGAAAAAGTTGATTTACGATTTTCGGGATTTTTTTAAGTCAATTAGATGTTTATGGGAGTGAGGTGATATTAAACTTTCAAGTCTTAATACCAAGAATTAAAAATTTTATGAAATAAAAACTTACAGAAAGATTAATTTTCAATATTTTCAAAATTATATACTGAACTTAAAATTGATTTAATATATTTGAAATGTTTATAGAGTATTCTCGTAACAATTTTTTGTAGTTGTTGAATATTTCTTTTTTTTTAATTACATTATTTTTAAAGTTGTGTTAAAAAAAAAAAATTTAATTTTTCAAAAATTCCAGTAATAGCATATTTCACTGTTATTTTTATTAATTTTCCGGTAGTTTTCCTTTACACATAGGAAAATTATCTAGGAATTTGAAAATTGTTCTCCACCTGAGTGGTTTTTTGAACCTATAAAGTTACTGATCGAAACTTTTGGAAAAGTATTTTTATTCGAAAAATTGTCATAAAAAAATAAAATAAACGAAAAAAATAAATAAAAATAAAAGTCATGAGCTTCTTTGCTTCGCTTAGAATCTAAAATGAGTATACCTATAATATATATTGTGAACTTTTATTTCCATATTCGTTTAAAATTCTGAATAGAAATATTTATTTTAATTAAAAAATTAGTTAAGACAAGGTTATTATAATTTACCTATTATTGCAACTCAATTATCAATAAAAATAGACAATTAATAAAGACATATCCAGGGCTAGATTAAGAAAAATTCGCTTAAATGTAATGATTTTACCCATGCTCTAGATCCTTAAATTTCTGTTAGACTCTGACTTCGAAAAAACTTTTTTTTTCAATTTCGTGTTTAACTACGGAAAAAAATTTTAATTATATTAAACTATAATATATTTAGCATATTTTAACTGTATTTTCATTTGTCACGTTGACGTTTCAAAATTAATATTTTATTTATAACCACACATTCTCGTTTTTCACATATATATAATATATTTAAATAGCATTTACTTATACAAAATGTATATCATATTAAATTAAATAAAAATGTAGGAGAAAATTATCATATAATATGAGAAATTTATAAATTCTATGTTTTTAAAACAGCTAGCTTAATTAATAATTATTAAATTTGTTAATATTTAAAACCTATACCTATAATATTATGTATCAATATTATAATTTAAATATTTATACGAGATATGCCATTAGTTTGAAACTCAAAATTAGGAAACGTGACATAATTCGCATCATTGGTATTCTTCGCTCTTCGGGTAAGATTTGGTAGGTGTGTTAAATTTTAAAAAAACGATAAATAATTTCTTCAACAAAATGATACTGTACCTATATCTCCCATAAAAAAAACTCAAAATACAAACATTGTTAATAAATATTATTGTATAGGTTTTGTAATAAATACATGTTAAAAATAATGTTTAAAATTGTTCTTATGAATATATACAAATATATAGCAAAAAGTGTAGGTAAATAACTAAACATGCGTACGAGCATACGTACATATTGTTGGTGTTTTACTAGAGATATCATTTATATTTAGTAGTAATCCGATTTTCTAACTACCAGTAAAATATCACATACCTACTTAAGAAAATCGGTCTAGGACATTTCGGCGTGGCCATTTCGGCGTCGCCGTTTCGACGTGGCCATTTCGGCATAGCCGTTTCGGCGTGGAACCTATTTCGGTGCGAGTCTGTTTCGGCGTGGAACCTATTTCGGCGCAAGTCTGTTTCGGCGTCATCGTCAGTTGTATTATGTCGGCACAGCCATATAAGCCGTGAGAGTCTTATCAAAAAGACCTAATAAATTATCTT
>JAIPRM010004018.1:0-24169 GCA_025469315.1 Stegophylla sp. TES_Ste_2020 | reverse complement strand
GAAACTTTTGGACAAGTATTTCTATACGAAAAAGTGTTAACAGAAAAAAAAAAAAAATAAAAAAAAAAAAAAATAAACATCATTGTAAAAACACTAGCTTCTTCACTTTGTTCAGAATCTAAAAAAAAAAGTTTTATTATATAAAGTAGAAATACTTCATATGGATACATTAAAATGAGTGAAGAAAACTCAACAAAGGAAACAAAGGAAAACAGAGGAACAAGATATTTTTCTATTTACCGGCGTTTTTTTTCATTATTTGAGGCGAAAAATTGAGAGTAAAAAAAGAATGATCCCTTTAAAATAAAATTATCTTCCAAAAAGAATAGAATAACTTACTGTGGACGTTTTTGATGAGAAAAAGTGTTCTCAGAGAAAAAAATTAATGTAAAACTAATATATAGCTTTTTCATTCTTCTTTGAATTTAAAATAATAAAATATGGTTATAATTATAAAATAGTGATAACAAAAAAATGTCAAGAGAGGAGATCTATCCCCCCATAACCCCTCCCCCATAAATACGCCACTGGTATATTAGATATTTATTATTTAATGCTATTTTATTTGTCAATTGGCAATATATTATATGAATAAACATAATTTATTTGCCTATAAATCTAATATTATATATTTTCGCCTAAACGTCATTTTTAATGAAATAAATACTCGTTCAAACGATTTATAGCTATTTGCCCAAATAGTCTACATTTTGGGTATGGTTTGTCTAGTAAAGTTTTTTTTAAACATTTGTAATACATTTTCAAATAATTAAAAAGGTATTTACTGTTCTTTATTATTTTATACATCATTGATCTACTTTAATAATTTTTCTCCATTTTTTAGTACATATATGTACCTACTATCACTAAATTTTGTTTTAGAAGCGTATTAAAATTTAAAAAAGTATAGACAAGGAAGTCTGATATACTTCGTACCATGGATATCCTTCGCTCTTCGGGTCAGATACTCTTGAAGGGTTAGTAGAATTTTAAAGAAACGATAAATCATTTCTTCAATAAGACGATTCTGAATAAAATAAGTTAATAATATAAAGAACAATATAATAGTTGTCATTTTCAACACACCAATCAAGAGTATCTGACCTGAAGAGCGAATAATATCTGTGGTGCGAAGTATGTCCGGCTTTCATATCTATATTTTACTTTACTTCACTTTACTCTACTTTACTTTCTTTTTATCTAATAAATAAAGGAAAAAAAATTAAATGAGAAAAAAAAAGTGTTAGAAAAGTGTCCAGAATTTTTTTTTTACATTTTCAAAAATTTCTTGCGCCAAAATTTTTCTCGTATTATTGTCTATCTATGTTTAAATTTTCATTAAGTTCTGATCAAAAAATTATGGTTTTCGAGTCATTTTTGTTAATTTTTTCAAAAAAAAAAAAAATTCAAAAATTGAGAAATTTAAAAAGTGACCTTTTTAATTTATAGAATTCATACCAATTAGAGGCAAATCCGGTTTCAAAAAATTACTGATTGGAACTTTTGGACAAGTAGATCGGTACGAAAAAGTGTAAACAGAAAAAAATAAAATAAACATCTTTATAAAAACACTAGCTTCTTCACTTTATTCGGAATCTAAAATTTAATTTTCGATGTTTATCAAAATAATTAGAGGGAAACTTATTATAATAAGATGAGAAATACTTTTGGGAGACAATTCAAGGTTTTTTTTTTCCAGTGAAAACAGGTGAACTTTTTTGATTATTTATTTTATCTTAACTTGGGTTAGGTCACTTATAATTCAAAACCACTGAAGCTAGTAGGAATTGATTGATAGTTTACATTCTAAATATTTATTTACATTATATTTAAATATTTAATAAAAAATGATATAGGCATTTATTATTTACGTATTCGCAAATATTAGTAAACAAATAAATAAAATGTTTTTATATTTTATAGACAAACAGTTTTAACTCTACTTTGGAAGGACATACAAGAGAGTGTAACCAATTATCAACTGGTGTCATACTTTTGGCTGATGTAATACCTGGTCTGTTAATTAAAGTTTTTGCTCCATTTATAGGATTATATATTAAGTAAGTATTAAAGTCATGACTTATTAATAGACTTTTATTAAAATACGAATATTTCATTTTTACCTTGGAAATTAAATTTAACCAATCTAGTATACTAATATACCAATAACCAGGGCCTTGCACTCCAATCATTTATTCGGTTTTTGGGTGTTAAAAGAAAATTTGGCTTATTAATTTGGCCGATTTGAGTGCTTTGGATAATTTATATTTCTGGTTATGGTTAAATATAAATTTATTCCGGTTAATTATGGTTAATTCGAGTGTTTAATAAAAGTATATTGTACATTAATTAGGTAATATGATATTTACAATGCGAAATCTATATATGTAGTTATAAGATTTTATTTTTAAAGTAATGATAGTGAGAAATAATCATTAAAAAGTAATAATGTCCATGAATCCGTCCGTCCCTTTTTTTTAAGTCAAATTACTGTGTAATATTGGGAAATAAATTTACCTTTCGTTTCCTAAAGATATATCTTAAACCGTGGTTGTTTTACACTCTTTAATCTTTTACATTAATTTAAAATTTTTATAATACAAAATTGTAGATAAATAAAAAAGAATTGCCTATTCAAAATATAGGACACTTAAAAAAATTTGTTACCTTCTCTCGTAATAATATTAAATAAAAATCAATTGAAATGTAAATCTGACTATAAACTGATACTTCATCAACCATCAAGAAATTAAAAATATATTTATTTTTTTTTGTTTTACTTACATATTTATGAATTATTTATCAGTCATACCATAGGTATTTTTATTTCCTCGGTTGGGATACTTTTGGTGGCTATGTTGAATTTTAAATAAACAACAAATCAGGTTTAGTGAGTACTGAGTATACACCGTATATATTAAGTAATTGAGTAATTGTAAAGAAAAGAAATCTACGATTTTTCAAATTAACTTATTTTGAGTAATTCTAATTTTAAATACTCGTAAGAAATTATTCATCGAGCCACTTTCAGTGAAAACTATAATCCGTGTTAAAAAAATTACGAGGAGAATATTTTGGTAAAAGAAAATTTTAACCAAAATTAAAATAAAATATTTCATGAGGTTATGATTGAAAAAAAAAAATCATTATTTTACAAAAGAATTGCCAATTTTGTATAAATTCTAATTCTAAACGTTTGTAAAAAAAAAAGTTGACTTACGATTTTTGATACTTTTTCTATACTATTAGTATTAAACCATTGATTATAAACAACTAATATTCAGTTTTTATTTCACTATTTAGTATCTAGTATGTTTGTATACAATTTTCAGGTCCGAATACCAAGGGATGAAAAAATTTTTAAATAAAAACCTGCAAAAAATGAAAAATGTCCAATATTTTCAAAGTTCTATACTTGACTCAAAATTGGTTAATTGCTTATGAAATTCTAAGAAGTATATGCATATAGTTCTTTGTAGTTGGTGGATGTTTTAAGTTTATAGTTTCACTATTTTTGAAATTAATATAAAAAAATAAAAATTATTTTATGAAAATTCCCATTATGGCATATTTTACTGTTGTTTGTCAATATTTTCAGTAGTTTTCTCTTACGCTCAGAGAAAGTATTGAGAATTTTGGGAATGACCTCACTATAGTACCAAATGAGCATGATTTATGATCTAAAAAGTTACTGAATGAAACTTTTGAACGAGTATTTCTTTACAAAAATGCATTTTCACAAGGAGGGAAGTAAAAAAAATAAACGTCATGTAAAATCATTAGCTTCTTCATTTCGCTTAGATTCCCAAATGATAAAAATGAAAATATAATTTTATTATTCCAATAAATTGAATTATGTATTAGGTAAATACCTTATAAAATTTAAAATTCTTAGGTTTCTTCATATATTATTTATTTATTTATTTTAGTTTCATCAATATATTATGTATATAATGTATAAAATATTAAAATTCTGCATCGCTCCTTTTAGATATTGTGGCCTAGGCACGTGCCTTGGTTGCATATTCGTGGATCCGTCCCTGAGAAGAATAATTATACTGTATTACATATGGTTCATACATGTTAATATTAGGAAAACTCAAACTAGATAGATAGTTTTTTTTTTTTTTGTAAAGAGATCACTGAATTTTATTTAGATTTCTTCTTTTTAAAATAAAAATTGACGATTTTTTTTCAAATGATGGTCATAAATATAAAGGTCGAAGAAAAAGTTTAGCCACCTTATATTATAATGCCGACCTGTGATATATCTGTAGGTTCAAATTTTAATAATTTACTGTCTTAAGTATGTAAATAGCTTTGATATTATTTAATTCCCAATTTAAACCTAATATTAAATTTTCTAAAGTACATATTTTAGCCCTTCACTAGCTGACCCGGGAACGATTCGCCATTGCTGTATAACTAACTTCATGACAAAATAGATAGATATAATCACAACAATTTATTTTGTTTGTACAAACAAAATAAATGTGTTACTGTAGTTATAATCAGGATTAGCAAAAACCTGGACTTTTTTTGAAAAAATACAATCTTTTCGGGTATAGGGCAGTTCATAATGAAACCCCCCCAAAAAACCGGAACATCGATAATTTTTTTGGAAAAACTACCTGGGTGGTAATATTGGGATTCTTCGGGGAAAAAATTACTGTTAAAAACTCAAAATGTTTTTTTTAATGTATCTAATTTATTTATTTATTTATTTATTTATTTACGCCCGAAGGCAAATGAGTGTACAGATAATTCAATTAAGTTAATTTAAGATTAAGAAATAACAGGTAGTAATATAGAATAAATTTTTAAATACATAGTTAACTTAAGATTATGATAAAACAGATAGTAATATAAAATACAATTTTTAAACATAACGAAACAGTTTTGAAGCTAAATATAAAAAGTAATACATTATAAGAAAAAATATGATGATATAATTATAATTTAAAGTTTAAACATAAATGACGAAGTTTAGATGAAAAATTTGTTATTATAAAAGCTTACCAAACAGTTTTTTTAAAGCATTCAGTGGGTTTAGTCCATATTTTTAAAACATTGATTAGGCTTAATCCGAATAAAACAGTGTGGGCTTTTTAGGGCTGGATTTTTTCATGCCAACCCTGGTTCTATTAGCTGTTCTTTCTCGATGAATCAAACAAATAAATAAAAATAGGATAAATAAAAAAAGTTCTGTAAAATAATACAATAAAGTAAGGAACGATTTGTAGTTAGAATTTGAAACTACTAGGTCTTAGTTTGCTATTGTGTCTGTGGATTTATAGCACCAACTGTGGATTTATGATACTTTTATAGGTATTACATTATTTTTTTACATTTTTACTACTTTTAGCAATATAATTAATTTTTCTAAGATATATTATACATTAAAACTTTCCCTGAAGGCCGCGACTCGACCGATCCATTAAAGTGTACTACAATCCGTTGAGTACTTTTTGAGATATCAGCGTACGTACGAAAAAGGGGGCTTTTATTTTATAATATATTATAGATAGATATAGATGATGAGTTTTCTGGAGAAAAAGACTTTATCAAAAGAAAAGTCTTAGGCACATGCGTGTGTGTGTGTGTGTGTGTGTGTCAGTGTAATAATAAAACACGTACCCACCTAGTATAGAAGTCATATCCTTAATTTATTTATTTTATAAATACAATTTAATTTACAAAGTATAAATTCAATTATGTTATACCTAGTTAATGATTTACATAAATAAATAATTGCTTGCAGCCGAAGACTGTCATTATGTATTGCACTGACATTTGCTAGTTTTATTACTGTAGCCAGAGCAAAGACTGAACTCGTTGCTGCTGTCGGTGTTGCACTGACATCTATGGCTTCGGGCCTCGGAGAAACAACGCTTTTATCTTACATGGTCAATTATGAACGGTAAATAAATCCTATTGAATTAAAAAGTCTTGAAATATTATTTTAACTCAAATAAGTTTCTACTGGTTTTGATTACTTGAAGTTTTTGATTACCTAAAATAAATTAAGTCATTATTCTTTTTGAATTAACGAGAGTTTACTGTATATATTACAGAACATACATTTTCGTTTAGATGAACCATATTTCAACAGTGATTATAAATATTTTTTACTTTTTCAGAAATGTTATTACAACATGGTCATCTGGCACAGGCGCTGCTGGCATACTTGGAGCATTGGCATATGCAGGAATAACGGGTTTTTTTAAATTATCACCATCTTCTACTATGTACTTAATGCTTTTAGTACCAATTTTAATGGCAGTAACGTAAGTATCTATTATTATTCAATGCAAGTGGCATAAACAAGGAGGGAATAAACCCCCATCGGATGTATTTTTGTTTTTTTATATTAAAATTGGTTTTGATTTTAAGTCAACTATTCCATATTTATGTAAGTTACAATAGACATTGGTAAATTAAATCGATATACATCATCTAGATAAAGACTGAATAATATGAAGTACTAGGTATTATGTTAACTTTTCTAACCATAAAAAAATGTTAATTTTTATATTCTGAATGAAGTTAAGAATGTTTTTGAATTACAATGATGCAATTTTTTTTTTTTTTTTTTTGTCTATGAAACCATATTTAGTGTATTATAACTTTTCCAACAACTTCATGGGTAAAATACTTCATCTAACAGGTAATTTTAAGAAGACATTTTTTGAAATTCTTCTTAGTTTTCCCAAGCATATTAAAAACAACACACAATTTTAGAGAAAACCGCTGTATAATATGCCGTGAATTAAATATTTTTGAAATTGATTTTAATTATTAAGACTCAATTTCAAAAAAATAAATAAATAAATAAGCAATACTTTATCTTATATATTAATAATTTAATAATAATTTTTCTTTATACATTTAATTCTTGTTATTTTGTGCTGAAAATTATTGAAACTATACTCAAACAATTTGTAATTTACGGTACTTGAAAAATATTAAAAATTGTTATTCAAATCATTTTTGACTAGCGTTTAGAGTTAAGATTTGAACCAACCAGGTAATTTCACACAAAATAATGATTTTTCTTCCAATTAAAAACTTACAACATTTTTAATTTAAATTAGACTCAATGCTTTTTTTTAAATTCGAAACAACCAGAATTTTTTCAAGTATAGGTAATAATAAATCAGGGCTTGAAATTTAAAGCATTCAAAATCTACGAAATATACTCTATATTTTCGAGATTTTTTTTAGGTCAATTAGACATATATATGAATGAGATCATATTAAATTTTCAAGTCTTAATATCAAAAATCAAAAATGTTATTACATAAAAACTAACATAAAACGAGAAATTTCCGACATTTTCAAAATGCTTTACTTAACTCAAAATTGATCAAATTTTTTTGAAAAGTTTATGTAATATTTTCGTTACCATTTTTAGTAGTTGGTGAACGTTTCAAATTTCTAGCTGCATTAGTTTTGAAGATATATTAAAAAGCAATTTTAAATTTTACGAAAATTGCGGTAATTGCATATTTTGCCGTATTTTATCAATTTTTCGACAGATTTTCTACTTTTATTATATAGTTTTGAGAAAGTTGAAAAATTACTTCTCAAAAGTACCATCTCATTAAATAAGAAAAAAAATTTAGAAAAATGACCAAAATTTTTTTTTACATATTCAAAATTTTCTTGCATAAAAATATTTCTCATGTTATTTTCTATTTATGTTTAAATTTTCTTTTAATGCTTGGATCAAAAAATTACGTTTTTCTAGTCTTTTTTATCAAAATTTGGGTAATTTTTCCAAAAAAAAATTTAAGAATTTTTGAGAAGTTCAAAAAAAGACATCTTTAAAGTACCAATTATAGACAAATCCTGTTTCAAAAAGTTACTGATTGAGACTTTTAGACAAGTATTTCCAAACAAAAAAGTGTTTACAGAAAAGAAAAAAAGGAAGAAAAATAAACATCGTTGTAAAAACACTACCTTCTTCACTTCTTTCAGAATCTAAAATAGTAGAAAAAATGAAAAATCCTAAAATATGCAAAAAAGTGCATTAGAAACGTTTTTAGCTTACTATACTCTTCTTTCATATGCTATAAGCAAATATTCAAATTCTAGAAGTCTCGAGCCTTGATAATAATACTACCTACAATGGATTGTTTTCATATTTATTGGTGATGACAGAAGTTATATGTTTAAAATGCAATAAAGACAAAAATGCCGGACATACTTCGCGTTTTGGTTATTCTTCGCTCCTCTGGTGGGGTATAATTGGTGTGTTAAATTTTAGAGTATACGTTTTATAATTTTTTCAATAAAACTAAGCTGGGCTTCAATTGAAACAAGATAATTTTATAAAGTTTATTATAATAACAAGAAAAAAAAAGTTTTTACTTAGCCATTTTTATATCCCAGAACACAAGAAAAATAATTTTTGATTAAAAAAAAAAAAAATTATGTGTTTTTGGCAAATTTTCAGAAATGACCTGTTTTAACTTCTATATTGAATCTAAATTTGATTCATTAAGTTTATGGTTAACATTTTTGGACAAGTATTTCTATGTGAAAAAGTGTATCCGAAAAAGAACGTCGTTATAAAAACATTAGCTTCTTCATTTTACTTATAATTTAAAATAATAAAACAGACAAATATTATATTATTTTGGGTATTTTTCTGTCCTTTCTCTTTTATCTGGCTACGCCATTGTTCGATACTCTTTTTTTTTTTTTTTTTGCAAAATATCATTCTTTAATTTTTTTTTTTATTTACCTTATAAATACTAGTCGTAAACGTTTAAATTTAAAAAATTGATATGTTTATTTATCAAAGTTCATTAAAAAAAACTTATTGGCTATACAAAATTTTAATTTTAAGAAAAATTTAAAAATTATAAATTTGTCTATAATAACCTATTTGAATTTTTCAATGATCACTTAAAAATGATTAACATAAAATAAGTAATGTTTTGTAATCACGATTTGTGACTTTTTTGTTTTTATTAGTTTAATACTAATAAAATTGTGCTTAATGCACAATGATTATCAAAATATTTCGAAATGTATTATCTACCTACCTACTTACAAATAATGTAGCTAGATTTGTGTGATTGACTTATATGATTTTAAGAGTATATCATTTTTTATATAAATTTCAGATTCTGGATACTATTAGAGCACCCAGATGAATGTGAAATTCAAGAAGTAACAATCAATACTTCAGATTCTAACTTCAATAATAAGAGTTTTTCCGATAAATTTTCATACATTCCAACATTACTGAAATTTATGGTTCCACTAGGATTAGTATATTTCTTCGAGTATTTAATTAATCAGGGATTAGTGAGAACAAATCAATATTATTAATATGTTTCAATATTATTGTAAAATGATTATGCTTTTTAGTTCGAGTTGGTTTATTTTGAGAAAATATGGTTGACACATTCAGAACAATACAGATGGTATCAAGTTCTGTATCAATTGGGAGTTTTTATTTCCAGAACTTCAGTGAATCTGTTTCCAATTGAACATATTTGGATATTGACAATCTTACAGGTATGGAGAAATTGTTATACACTTATATTTTATGATTATTTTTAAGCTTTCACAATCAATAACTGAATGAAATTTTTAATTGGTAATTGAAGATTATCACGAATGGTTAAATGAGACTAGATTTATGCTAAATATAGAAATATAGTCAAACATTTCATTCATTAATATGAATAAATAGGTTTACTATTTTGAAACCTATTTAATACTAAATATGCATAGCTACATCTCTTTATATCTGCAGTGAATGTACTCGTACATGAACATGATTTAGAAAAATAACAGATGATAAAATATTATATTTTATAATCATACTAGTATTTTATTTCAGGGGCTTAATGTAGTGTACTTTTTAATTGAATCACTTTACTCAATCACACCAAATATATACATAGTGTTTGCAATGATTGCATACGAAGGCCTGTTAGGAGGAGGAGCGTATGCCAATACTTATCATAATATTATGAAACATGTACGTATTTTTTTCTATCATAAAAGTATTTTGTATAAACGATCTAGCAAGAGTTTAATACAATGTTTTTGCAGGCACCAAAAGAGAAACAAGAATTTTCTATGGCCATGACATCACTTTCCGACGCTATAGGTATCACACTGTCTGGATTACTGGCTATTCCATTGCATAATCAAATTTGTCTATTACCAAAATGAAACTTATATTAAGTTTCTATTGACTTAAGTATTAGTTTTTTTTTATGTATTTAAGTTATTTTTACATCTAATTTATATTTTTTCTTTCCTTTTTTTTTTTTTTCTATTGCCAATTTATTATTATTTTATATAATCTTATTAATTTCAAACAATTGTATTTATCATGACTTACTATGACATATCGAATTATTCTTCGTCCTTTGTTTGAATATTATCTATATAAAAAAAAAAAACAAATAAAAAATCATGCATTTTTAAAAATTACAATATTTTTCTAATTACATTTAAATGTGTACAAATATCAAGAATTACTTAATGACTTTGTATTTATGATAACGTTTTACTTACAAACTGGCATATTGATTTTTGCACGGTACAAAATGTTTGTCCCTTGACTGACTACAATGTCTATTGCTCGGTCATTGGTACAACCATATGTGCAACATGTAACAAATGTCTCGCAGTAAATTTCTTTTTCGGGAACAATCATAGGAACCTATGTCCAAGAGAATAATCAAATATCATATCTATTTAAATTGTGTTTAGTTTATATACTTACGCTACATCGAGGCGATTCAATAATATGATATTGAGCGTTGTACAAGAACGCTACGTTAATTTCTGTCAACGGCTTTTTACCTAAATTTTTCAAAAAGAAACGAATTTTGAAACGGGGACCCAGACCTAAAAGCTAAAATAGTTTTGATAAACCTCACACATCCAAATATCACAATATTTTCACGAAAATATATTACTTGAGCTGATGTATGAAGAAATTGATTACTAATTTTTTGTTTTATTGAATTCATTCTCTCATTTGACACTATAATTTGCAGTTGTTGCCACGATTGTTGAGTTCGTGTATGCATTTCTACGAAAATGAACACCCATTTTTAAGAAAATCTTCGAGTTTTAATGAATTTATTAATTTACCCTTACAGTGCTCCCTTTCGCGTAACGTCTGCTCTATAAACACGTTGCTTCTCTTTGGTATACTCAAATCACCGGTAACAGGTGTTGTTACCATCGGGCGAACGCACAAGTCAAATGTTGCAGTGCGTTTCAAGAGTTTTATGTCCATTTTCCCTTCTGCCACGATAAAGAATTAGTACTAGAATTTATTTTAGGGTGACCATACATCTCGTTTAAAATGGGAATGTCAAATGGGAATGTTTTAGTAAAATGTAACTTTTTCGGAATTTTTGATGTTTTTAGAAAGGGGTCCTGTTTTTATTATGTGTTACCCCTTTAATAGTAAATCCATTGAAGATACTATCTATCGTATCGTAAAATACTATCATAAAAAAAAAATAAATAAAAAAACAAAACTTTATTGCTTTACACTAGAATGAAAATTACTTATTTCGGTTCTCTAATAGAATTTCAAAAAATAGTACTGCAATTTACAAATTAAATGAAGAAACTTTGGATATATTGTCTCTTATACTTTAATAAGAATAATATAATATTTACCATCAGAAATGTGTAATGGACGGAAGAATAAATTTGCTCTCTGGTTCCAGCTATCAAAGAAATTACAACTTAAAAGAAAGCATGGATATTCTTTAATTTTTGAGCTGGATATTCCTGGAGGATGTGTTGAATTTTAAAGAAACGATAAATCAGTTAATTTTTATAATAAAACGATTCTGATCGGAGTTTCATTGTAAAGTAAAGGACTATAATAATCAGATTATAATGAGTATGTGAAATGTACCTAATTCATATCTTATTCATGTAAATGAACAATTTGGCATGTTTAAGAATTTAGAGCTATAGTTACAATTAAAAATTAAGTCAACTAATTTTAACAAAAATATTGAATATAAGCAGATGTGTATTTAAAAGAGGGGCACGAGCCCCACGTGCCCCCTCCTTTCACCATATTTATATATACTTTTTAAAATATTTTTCATACTTATTAAATTTTGCGTCATACCGATTTATCTTTTTTAATTTTTTTTTTTATGTAATTATATGAATGAAACTAAGTAGTTATATTATCATGTCCAACCATAACCAACTACAAAGTAATGTTTATTATTACAATTTAACGTCATACACTTTATTATGTATATAATAATTAGATGTTTTTATAAACCACTTGCATTTTATGTTTAATTTAAATTCTTAATAGAGCACAGAAACTAGGTTTTTTACAATAATGTTTATTTTCTCTTTTAATACTTTTTTTTTTATAGAAATGCTTGTCCAAAAGTTTCGAGGAATCACTTTTCGAAACTACCCAAAATTAAAAAAAAAAAAAACGCCTTTGAAATTTTTTTTAATTTAAACGTCATGAAAATTAAAATAGGTATAGTTTGACAATAACATGAAAAATATTTTTCTAAAAGAAATTTTTGATGTTTAAAAAAAAATTCGTAATTTTTTTTTCTTACACTTATTTTTTATTTGAGTTTTTTTGTTTTACATAAATTTTTTCCTCGATCTTGGTTAATAGGGGGATATAAATCTGACTGGGTAAAAAGTAATTTTTTTTTGGTAATAATCATAAACTTTATAATTTTTAAGTAAAATTATCTTGTATAAGCTGAAAAACCGCTCAAAATCGCTTTATTGAAGAAATAAACACAACCACCATGTTTCACCTGAGGATCAAAGAATGCCCAAGATGCAAAATATGTCCGGCTTTTTATTTGTGTCTCTCCCATTAGAAATTTCTGAATAAGCCTCTGATATACAAGTAAACCTATATATGAATACCAAAAATATAGAAAATTTTATGAAATAATAACAAAAAGAAATCTTTTATTTTAATACAGTGATTTAAACAATAAGTAATAATTATAAATTTAAATCCTTGTAAAAAAACGCTTTCCGAGTTATGCTTTTTCTTAATTTTTAGTTTTTGGAGAATTATTAGCTATTGTCCCTTTTTTAAATTTTAATAATTTTTAACAATTATTTTATACTATTTTTATGTGACTCACGGTGAACTATTTAGATTTTAGCATAAAAAAATAGCTAACGAACCATGGTGATGAAATTATGTCATCTATCAAAATCTAGGAGGGGAAGAACAATTTTTTTTTATTACACAATGTAAATATAGCAAATTTATTTTACATATTAGTATATTTTTCTTAATCTTTAAATATAAATTCTAAATTTATTTTATTTTTAGAAAAGTTTTCAATAATACTATTTGTAAATTGAAACCTAGAATTTTATTTATTTTAGATTCTAAACAGAGCGAAGAACTTAATGATTTTACAATGATATTTTTTTTTCTGGTAACACTTTTTCGTATTGACATACTTGTCCAAAAGTTTGGATTAATATTTTTAGAGATCTTCACCCAGATGGTACTTACAAGAGATCATTTTTCCAATTTCTCAATACTTTTTCCAAAGCGTAGAAAATATGTCGAAAAAATTGACAAAAAGCGGCAAATTTTCTATTACTGAAATTTTCATAAAATTTAAAATTGTTTTTATAACATAACTTCAAATATAATGTAGCTAGAAACTTGAAACTTTCACATACTACTAAAAGTGGTCACGAGAACACTTCAAAAAATGTCAAAAACATTTGATCAATTTTGAGTTAAGTATAGCGTTTCGAAAATATTGAAAATTTTACTGTATTATATTATTATACTTAGAACTTTCAACTTAAGAATTCTGAAAAACTATTCAGTTAAACTTTTAGAAAGGAATCACGTTAAAAATGTGCCAAAATTAAAAATCAAGAAAGTGTACACGCCGAATGTAACTTGGCAAGCATTTTATATTATGATTGAACTATTAAAGATACAATTCCGAAACTCTTTACAGACCTTTTCCTAGCCAATGTAATTCTAACAAAACCATAAATAGCTAAATTCGTTCTCCAGTTTTAGAGATCTCTGTCATAAAATCAAAATCAAGCTAAAATTTATAAATTTTTCAATGGTTTAAAAGTTAATCAAAGAAATAAAAATAAATAAATTATAATTTCACATTCAGTATCTACTTGACAAGCCCTTTTTAATGAGGTATCGACCAACTTTATAACTCTCATAGTTCAAGAGAAAAGTTAAAAAATAGAGTTTCCAGGACTGAAAACACCGAAGTTTTCTCGATTCAAATCGTTCTATTTCATTAATATCTTATATTAAAGTAAAATTAAACACTCACCTACTAAGTGTGACTGAATTAAATTTTTGTCATTTTACTATTTACCACAAACTTTTGAAATTTTGAAAATTCCGATTTTTTTCACTTCAATTGCTATGCTTAATTAAAAATCAAGAAAGTGAATTTATTCGTAAACCCGATTTAAAATTAATCGTATTCGTTACCATAAATGTGTATTAAAACATAAAACATTAAAAATAATATTAGAAGGTTAATAATTGAAAATTGTACGTCAATTTTTTTTTTGTTTTTACATAAATATGGTCTCTCTATAGCAGGGGTGGCTAACTTTAATAGTCTTCCGATCGACCTCCGAGTTTTTCTAGGTTGTCGCGATCGACCAAAAAAAAAAAAAAAAACCGGACATACTTCGCACGATGGGTGTTCTTCGTAAGACGGGTGGGATTCTCTTGATGGATGTATTAAATTTTAAAGAAACGATAAATCATTTCTTCAATAAAACGATTCTGAACGAGGGAAGTTAATAATATAAAAAACAAATGAGAAAAAAAATGTTAGAAAAATATTCAAAATTTTTTTTTCACATTTTTAAAATTTTCTTGCGTCAAAATGTTTTTTATATGATTTTCTATCTATGTTTAAATTTTCATAAAATCCGGATCAAAAAATTATGGTTTCCTAGTCGTTTTTGTCAAATTTTGGGTAGTTTTTTCCGAAAAAAAATTTGAAGAATTGAGAAATTCAAAAATTGACCTCTTTAAAGTACAATCTAGAGGCAAATCCGGTTTCAAAAAGTTATTGATCGAAAAACTTTTGGACAAGTATTTCCATACGAAAAGTTGTACACAGAAAAAAAAATAAAAAAATAAATAAACATCATTGTAAAAACACTAGCTTCTTCACTTCGTTCAGATTCCAAAAAAAAAGGTCAATAAACAAAAAATATATCAAATGTACATGCTTGTTACATATAATATATATAATAATATCTTTTATTGGTAGGTACTTTTTATTTACAATATAAATTCGTTTCACACTACATGTATTTTAATTTATTTGATTACAAATTATTACTATTTATTTAACTATACTACTATTTTTATTTCATTTGTTTTCTGAAAAAATTTAAAAATTCAAGAAAATGCGAAAGGGTGTCGCGATCGACTCGAATTCATCTCGCGATCGACCGGTTGGCCACCCCTGCTCTATAGGCGTACAATTCATAATTATGGTGATTTCTTACTGTTAGAAATCAAAATCAAAGCGTTTTCTTCTTGTCCGAATTTCCCGAACGTCATGCACGTCACGGGGTCTTGTGTTGAAACTTTGTGAATCACCGTCGTACCAGAATATATTATAACCAACCCTTTCGTATAGCCATCGGCATTGGTCACGATACACGAAACAACGGTCATCTCCAACGATAGGCTGTGCACGTACATGTTGACCATAGACGTCGGATCTCCCGGCAGCTTAACGTTCCACAACGATACGCACTGTAGTGTAAGAAAATCGTTAGTACCTGTCGAGTGAATAAATCATTTCGTTGATCTCACTTTTAACGTAAAACACTGTAACAGTCCGTCTACAGTGCAACAGAGGAACTTGTCGATCCGTAGTATTACGGCCACGATCGCGTGAGTCATTTCGACTTTGTAACCGCTCGTCGATGATTTTGAGAAAATGTACAATCGTCCGGTTCTCGTGGCGACGAGAATTTTATAATCCACATCGTACAAACCGATAGCCGACATATACGCTGTTTCACCGTGTAACTGGTAAATTTTAAATAATATTTAAAAATTCATTATATGTTATATATATATATATATATATATATATAATAGGAAAAGAAAAACCCTCTCTTTATCCCAGGGACTAAAATCGTGTGTAGTACGATACGCTTTGTGTAGTACAAAATGAAAAAGTGTGTAGGGATTGCATTGTGACAATTTATATTTAATTTTGTTATTACAATATTTTATAATTGATTCAAAATGTTCGTTAATTTTGTTTAGAAGATATCAGCTGTAATAGCGTGAAATGCATGGTCCTAATAAATTTGTGAATATTGAATTTATTACTGTTCTTTTTTTTTTCGGGGGGGGGAGGGGAATACGTGTAATTAAAGTATTTTAATGAAGTAAAAAGTGTTGAAGACAAAGATTGAAAATTAGGCAATATACTAGTACAAAGTGTGTTGTACGAAAATTTAAATATTTTAGTCACTGCTTTAATATCTTCACCATTTGAGAGTTTATTCACCGCTCGTGAATATTGTTCCCCCCATCGACTACACTATATTACGGATATCTATATACGGATAAGATTCTTTAGGTTATTTTAAACTCTCAAAAACCATTTTTTTACTTGATTAGAACTCAGAAGTCATAAATGATAGTGAATATGACGTATTAATGTATTTTATTCGTATTTAATAAATACAAAACGCAAAAACTGGTCGTATTTCACATCATGGGTATTATTCGCTCATCAAGTGGAAAATATACTCCTATATACATACTTCTATATAAATTGATGAGTGTCTTTAATTTAAAATAAACTGTAAATTATTTCTTCAATACAACGATTTTGAGTGGCATCTCAGTTATTTATACAGAACAAAAATTTCAATTTATTAAAGAGTACTTATGTTAAACAATTTATGAACATATTAATCCAAGTCCATTATCCATTATTAGTGATATGGTCGATTATGTATTGTTTTGTAATTTAAACATCTTATAATTAAAATTCGAGTCAACTAATTTGAAAAATAAGTGTATACATAAATAAGTGTCTTTAAGAATATAATTGTATACAATTATCCAATCTAACAGTAATAAATTAAATATATTTTAATATAAAAAAAAGAAAAGAAATCTGCCATTTTTAGAATTAACAGTCATTTGTGTTGGTAAAAAAATTATTCATTGATTTTATCTTTAAGAATATTTATTTGACCATAGGTAGAACAATCTCTATTGATAAAAAAAATTTCTACCATATAAAATATTAAACATTCTTAGAAAAAAGTTTACAAAAACCAGACATTTCCTTTATTTCTAAAATTTTTCTATATTTATCCAAAAATGAAAAAAAATCCGATCAGTTTACATTGTTGGTAATGATGGGTGGAAATGGAATGTCACCGAGACAGGTTAATTTTATATACTACACTTATATATATTAATTGTACCAATAGAAAAACTATTAATTATTACAAATCTGTAGGTACCATGATTTAAGGTGAATCTTGGACACTCTCCCAACCCCGTGAATAAAATATTTCTCTCATGGATAGTACTTTTCGAATTTAGAATATTTTCTCATAATTGTCGATGTGGCGATTGTGTTTATAGAGTGATTCGTGTTTACATATTTATTAATAAATAGTTACATACTATTAAATTTCAGTGCATATAATAATATTATAATATTCATCAAGAAAATCATTTTATTTATTTAACTATTGAGCCTTAATGATGCTCATATTTAGGCATATAATATATAATTTAGGAGCATATAAAACGACACGTCATCACACTAATGATTTACGAGTTTCACTCACTCTGTATAATATTTGTACAGAGCTTGACGTGTTTGTGGTAGAGCATGCGCGAAAATATTATTTTTTATATCACTAACTTCCTTCGTTCAGTATCGTTTTATTGAAGAATTGATTAATCGTTTCTTTAAAATCCAATACCCCCTCAAGAGTATCCCACCCAACGAGCGAAGTACTCACTTTTTTTTTAATTTTAAATATTTTTTAGAAATCGAAAATAATTTAATTTTTATCTTTTAGATTAATTTCATCTATTAGGTAACTTATTTTCAGTAATATCAATTATAAATATATTTTACATGTTTTACATGAGCATTAAAAGTTTTTAAACGTGAACATTGCACCCGTCTTAAACGTTCTTAAATAAAAAGAAGCAAAGTAAAGTAAAGTAAAGTATAGACAAGAAAGCCGGACATACTTCACACCACGGATATTCTTTTCTCCTCGGGTCAGATACTCTAGAAGGGTGTGTATAATTTGAAAGAAACGATAAATCATTTCCTCATTCATTTCCTCAATAAGACGATTCTGAACCAAAAAAGTTAATAATATAAAGAACAATAATAGTCGACATTTTCATCACGCTCACCAAAAGTATCTGACCTAAAGAGCGAAGAATAGTAAAAATCGAAGTAAGTCCAGCTTTCTTGTCTATACTTTACTTTTTATTATCTAATATATAAAGGAAAAAAATAATAAATAAGAAAAAAAATGTTAAAAAAATGTCCAACATTTTTTTTTACATTTTCAAAATCTTCTTTTGCCAAAATTTTTCTTGTATTATTTTCTATCTATGTTAATTTTTCATAAAGTTCGGATCAAAAAATTATGGTTTCCGAGTCGATTTTATCAAATTTTGGGTAGTTTTTTTCCAAAAAAAAAAAAAAAAAAAAAATTGAAGAATTGAGAAATTCAAAAAATGATCTCTTTAAGGTACCAACTAGAGGCAAATTCGGTTTCAAATAGTTACTGATCAAAACTTTTGGACAAGTAGATTTATACGAAAAAGTGAATACAGAAAAAAAAAAATAAACATCATTGTAAAAACTTCGTTCAGAATCTAAAAATGTCTTACTGCCTAATTTATGAATAGGGTGCGGAATTAAATGCACATGTGTGTATATTTATTTTTATTAAAATATGTAATAAAATGAAAATTTATGACTAAAAATTTAAAATATACAATATATTTACTAAAAAAAAAAGGTAACTACATCCCAACATTTAATTTTCAGCAGACTTAGCTAGATGCTAATTTGTTAGTTTTTTAAACTTACGGTGTTTTTTTAAACCTAACATAAACCCTCTCCCTTCTTTAAAATAAACCCTAAATACACTGGTCTTGTCACTTTGCCAAAATGATTGAAAATAGCTAAATATGTAACAAAAATATGTAATTTAAAGTAAAATATGTAAGCTAGTTCAAATGTTAAAAACATGTAATATCAACCATAGCTTAAAATAACCAGCTAGTCTTGAAATAAAATCTTCATCGGTACATAACAAATATTTAAATACCTACATGTAAATGTACACCCTATTTATGAATGAATAACCTTGAATGGATTAAATGGAACCTAAAAATATATATTATTACATTCATTACGTAAATATTATTTTGTAATGTTGAACATTGAGATTCCAAAAATCCTATAAATACTGTACTGTCTGTGAGATCACGTAGTCTTAAAACTTATACATAGCCCCAAAATTTTTCTGCTTTTTAAAATCATTGTAACAACATAATACTATAATGAGAAATTGGAATTAAGTTGCAATGGAAAATAAACATAATTCAAAAGTGCAAATATGGAATGAGATTTATATTATAATAAAATAATAATAAATACGTGTTTAAATAATTACGTCATATTTGTCCGGTAAAATTTTAAACGATTCTGTGTCGAGTATACTAATTAGATCGGTAGTTGCTATAACTAGACAACTAACTCCGTGGACATCATTTGTATTTCTCTTCAGTTCCGTAACACATGTTATTGTGTGCTATAAAATACGATTTGTTAGGTTACAAACTGGAATGCTAATATTTTCGTCATGTAAATGTACTTGCTTGTTTCACTAGTTTATTTTTTTTGTGCTTAACAAAATATTCTTCGAGATGGCACTCATTCAAACACAGCATTTGTTGTGACGTCGTTGAAAGATTAACGAATCCAACGGAAGTAGACAATAATTGCAAACGTTTTATTAGATCAAATGCATCTTCGCATTCTTGCCACAGTTTACATTCTTCAGTGTCTTTCACAATTGTTGGCTGTATAGTGTATTTATGGTATGGTTTACAATTCCGATAAAAATAAACTTCATTCTTTATCACTACAGCTACACCTGGAAATATTTGATTCTCATAATAAGTTATCGTAACTGAATCATAATATGGTAATAATACTGCTACTAGTAGTTTAAAAAGGGACCCTTTGTTTGTATTACAAAATTAATTTGCCTAAATTATATACCATAGTCGTGCTTTTAGACTCAGAGTGAAGCGAAGAAGCTAGTGTTTTTCAATGATGTTTACATTTTTTTTTCTTATTATTTTCGTCAAAACATTGATTTAACCATAGTTTATATTTTTAACAACCTAATAACAAAATAATCCATGTTCATTTCTGATTGGTCAATTTTGCCAAGTTTTCAAATTTAAAGCTCTTATAATAAAAAAAGATGTACTTTTCACCCTAGGTATTCTTAGCTTCAAGGGTGCACCCAATTTTTTTTTTTTTTTTGGGAGAGGGCTTTTAAAAAATTATCATTTAGAAAAAATTATATTCCCTATTATTAAAGCAGTCACTTAACATACGTATAGTATGCCATTAATCAAAATAACTCAGCAAAACTATTATTAAAAATGTTGCATTAATGTCTAATCTGTATTTACAATTTGTCAATATACAGACATACAGTATTGATAAATTTGTAACGTAAAGTTAAATTAATTATATAATTTAAAATAATATGATTTAAATAAAAAAGAAAAAAGAAAATTTAAATATCAAAATTATGATGGATTAAAAATGAATTAAATGAATGATTATCATTACAACTTAAAATTATCTACGCAACACACAACATATATTTTATATTTTAAATTTTCTGATGGAATAATATAATAAGTTATAACTAATGTATAAGCTAATTCTTCAATAAGATAATTCTGGACGGAGCTTCAGCTAATTCAAGATAATTTTGTTTAAAAATTCTGAAGTTTGTTATCAAAATAAAAAAAACTAATTAATTTCTTGGTCTGTTTTATATTTCACTATTAACTTTGCGTTAAAATATTTTTCATATCGTTGTATGCCTATTCTAAAATTTTAATAAATTTTGGATTAAAAAAATACAGTTACCGAGTCTTTTTCGTTAAATTTTGGGTAGTTTTTCCCAAATATTGGGAAAACTATTGAAAATTTCGAATAAATTTCCTTTTAAGTGTATCATCTAGAGGAAAATCGAGGTTCAAAAAATTACTGGTCGAAGCTTTTTGACAATTATTTCTGTATGAAAATGAGTACATATAAAAAAATATAATAATAATAAACATCATTGTAAAACTCTAGCTTCTTCGCTCCATTCAGAATCAGGGCCATAATCACGGAGGGAGGGGTAGGAAGTTCAAACCCATCCGATTCACATAGCATATTGTGGAAAATATATATACTGATATCTAACTAGGTACTTTATAATAACGTATCTAGTTTTTTTTTTTTTTTTTTTTTTAATAAGATAACGTTACAAAGTATACAGTCATTTTAAATATTATAACAAAATGTTAAATATCATAAAGTTATAGAATACATAAAGAAAAAAAAATTGTAATTTATTTATGAAGTTTGCATTACAGATAAGACACACACTTTTCATGTATAAAAACTTGATAAAGCATCATAAAGTATCAATATCAAGGCACTCTAGTTTCATGTAGTCTGTGGTTACATTATTTGACAAACAACCATCATAATTATATTATGATAATTTAATATTCTGATAACTGATAAAAATTGAAAATTTTAGCTTTACCAATTGCCATGCATTGTAAACGCAACGCGTGATGACCTGTACTTAATAGTGACTTAATTCATCAATGATCCAAGTCAAAACTAAAAAAAGTAGTCAACAAATACGTGGGACTGCAGCGTTATTTATCTTTAAAAGAATGCTTTTCCCAAAATCCATAACAATACATTTCCCGTTATTGATATTTTTATTTACTTGAGGTGAAATATTTTTTGTTTTTTTTTTCTGTACTTACATTCTTTGATTTAGTAGTATTAAATAAAATATTTTATTATGGTTAACTATTGCATAAAATATACACATGAAATATTAAAAACAATGTTTTATGTCCCGAAAAATGAAAAAGAAAGGAAGAAATGGGAAGAAGCTTTAAAAATTACTTAAAAAAAAATGGGGGTATTTCACACTTTAATAAAAGTGATATTTTAACTATTTGAGAATCTGGGACTGCTCTAAAGTGAGGAAATATATTTGATCTGAAATAAAATTCATTTTTAAAATATGTTTATTCTCAGATTTGTTTTAAAGTTCCAAAACTTAAGAATAGAAAAATTCCATTTGTAAACTATATGGAAGATAGTTACCAAATTGAAACCTAATGAAGGAAGGTAATACATTTATTTAACCACCTAAAAATTAGATTTTTTGTTATAATTATTAAATTGTATTGTAGCCACTTTTATTATTAGTAGTAAATATATAATGTTAAAACAACATTTCATAACGCTCATGCCTTTTTTTAACTACCTACCTCAATATGATTATGAACCCCCTCCCCACAAAAAATCCTGTCTACGGCACTGATCAGAATCTAAAATTTACTCAACTGATTTTAATAAAAATGTAAATACAAGTAGACTTATGTATGAATATTGAGTAAGATTGTTTAAAATTGTTCACCAAAAAACTATTAATTGAATATGTTTCGAAATAATAATGAAAAGAATCTGTCATTTTTTGGATTAAGACATTTGAGTCATAATTCTAACTTAAAATGTTTGTAATTTGTAAAACATTATTCATAGAACCAAATATTGAGAAATCTGTATCACGTGTGAAATCTTCTGTCAAAAAATATGCCTACTGCATTGAGAATTAAATATTTCATGAAGTAAAAAAAAAAAAAAACCGTTATTTTACGAAAAAAATTACAAGTTTCATACTAATTTTAACTTTAAATAATTAAAAAAAAAAAAAAAATTAAGGTGGCCGATGATTTTTTTAAATTGTTTAATGAACTATTTAGAATATCCATAGATTTAAATTGTATTAGATAATAACTTACAAAAACCTAAGTATAACCAAATTTATATTTATGCAAAAAGTTTTCAAATTTTTTCAGTTTGTATTATACTACTATTAATAATAGATGAAAATTTCAAGTTGATAATACAATTAATTTTGAAATTTAAACTAAATTACTAAAATTGATTTTATGACAATTTTGTTTACGGCATAATTTTCGTTTTTACTTTATTTTTATGTTGTTTTTCCTCGCGGTTATAACAAAGCTATTAAAAAATTATCTCTTTAAATTACCTACCATGTGAACAAAGTTCTCTACCGTTACCTAACTAGCTGATATGAATAAAAATAAACATGTTAATATTTATTTTAAAACCACTCACTTTTTTACTTCACCCAGAATCATAAATTCTCAACTATTTAAAACTTTAACTTTGATCATCTTATCGAATAGCGTATATAAAAAAACTTTATTATCCAGGATTTTAGCCACTCTGAAAGTCCTAAACATTTCGACAATTTATTCTTTTTAAAATGTATTTTCTCTTGACCACAGGAAGTGATTGTTAATATTTTTTTCATAAACTTTAGTCGCTTCCATTCCTTTTAACGAATATGATAATAACTAATAAGAATAGTTTGTCATACATATAATATTAATATATATATATAAAAAAAAACCGGACATACTTCGCACGATGAGTGGGATTCTCTTGACTAGTGTATTTAATTTTAAAGAAACGATAAATCATTTCTTCAATAAAACAATTCTGAACGAGGGAAGTTGATAATATAAAAAAAATGTTAGAAAAATGTCTAAAATTTTTTTTCACATTTTCAAAATCTTTTTTGCGCCAAAATCATTTTTAAAAGATTTTCTATCTATGTTTAAATTTGCATAAAATTCTGATCAAAAAATGATGGTTTTCGAGTCGTTTTTGTCAAATTTTGGGTAGTTTTTTCCAAAAAAAAAATTGAAGAATTGAGAAATTCAAAAAATGACCTCTCTAAAGTACAATCTAGA
>JAIPRM010004017.1:0-24173 GCA_025469315.1 Stegophylla sp. TES_Ste_2020 | reverse complement strand
CGAATTTTATGAAAATTTAAAAATAGATAGAAAATCCTATAAAAAAGATTTTGGCGCAAGAAAATTTTGAAAATGTGAAAAAAAAATTTGGACATTTTTTTTTCTCATATTATTAACTTCCTTCGTTCAGTATCGTTTTACTGAAGAAATGATTTATCGTTTCTTTAAAATTTAATTTAATTTAATCAAGAGAATACCACCCGTCGTGCGAAATATATCCGGCTTTTTTTTTTGTTTTTCTATCTATTTATATTTTTAACCAGAAGAAAAAATATCATATTTAAAAAAATCTGTTTTTAGTTAAAATCATATAAACAAATACAAAAAAATAAAAAAATGCTATTTAAAACAATTTTAAAACGTTAAATAACATCGTTTGAAACGTTAAAAATTTTGATTTTGATTTCTAAAAAAAAAAAACTTTTTGGCAACTCTGATATTAATTTTACGTTTTTGATGATCAAGAATATGTCATAGAATCCGATAAGAACCGTTGGGAATCGAAAAAAATATATTTATTTTAAATTCTGAGTGCAGTGAAGAATCTAGTAATTTTACAATGACGTCTATTTATTTATAATTATTATTATTTTTTTTGTGAAAACACTCATCCGAGAGTTTTGTACGGCAACTTTTTTGACCATAAATTGTACCCGGGTGATACTTTAAACAGGTCGTTATTCGAAATTCTCAATACTTTTTTCGAAAAACGAGGAAAATACGAAGAAAATGTCGGTAAAAACGGTCGAACTAACTTAAAACGAGATTTTCGTGGTGTGGACATTACTCGAAAAACAAATAGTACGTGTAGAATTGAGATTTTAACCGTTTTTAAGATAAAAGTATTGATTTTCGAGTTTACCAAGTGCCTTGTGGCGTGAGCCAATCGGCCGATATCGATTCTATCATGTCATCCGACGTCAAAGGTGCAATTTTCGCTTTCGATCTATGATCAAACATCTGTTTCGTCATTCTCGATCAAAGCCGACGCGATATCTCTCTCCCTCCGTCTCTCTCTCTCTCTCTATTTTACCATTACACTGCAGCCGTTGTCGGTATCGGTGTTAGCCGATCACCGAATTGTGTGTGTGTGTGTGTGTGTCGTGGGACTGTTATTATTTATATTATTATGATTATCCGACGGGGAATCGAACGGTTCTTTCTCCTATTTGGCACTCGGCAGAAAACACCCTTCGGTCATAACGCCGGCATAACTACCCTTCGATATAACGTATTATATACGGGACACACAGGGCTGTCCGGTGGTGCCGATAACCATCGTGGTCACCCCGTCACCGTGTGTGACGTGACACACGATCGCGTAGGGGGTGGGGACATCGAGTCGTCGAAAAGTATTCGTTTTCCAGTAAAATCTCATCATTTCTCCGAAATTACCGAAAGTTTTACATTCTGGACGTAACGAAGAAGCTAGATGTTTATTTTTTATTTTTTCATTTTTTTTTTTTTTTCTCTAAACACTTTTTCTTACAGAATGTACTTGTCCAAAAGTCTCGGTCAGCAACGTTTCGAAAACGAATTTGCCTGTATTTGGTACTTTGGAGAGATTATTTTTCGAATTTTTTTACCGCTCGATTTTTTTGGGGAAAAACTACCCAAAATTTTGACAAAAAACACTCGGAAACCATAATTTTTTTGATCAGAATTTTATGAAAATTCAAACGTAGATAGATAATAATATGAGAACTATTTCGGTACCTACAAGAAAAGTTTGAAAACGCCAAAAAAAAGGTTGAACATTTTTCCATCACTTATTTTCTAATTAATATTTTTTCCTTTTCTATATTTATTAGATTTATCTTTTAAATTTTGATTAGCTTTTCGGTCATTCACAGTGTATTGAAAACATTACTATAATTTATACGCCACACTTACTTATATTCATACTATACTTATAACAAATATACCATTTCGTAATTCGCGATCAATTTTATCATGATTGGAAATTACAATTTTTTCTAATCGAAAATTGGTTCAACCTTTTGTGATACATTAACCATTTTTTTTTGGCGGAAAATCGAATAGAAGCATACTGATATATAGATAAGCGGCATGAGCTTATGCTTATAATTTTGTTAAAAAGTTGAGTCAACTTTCGATTACAAAAGCTATAAATACTCAATCACAACAAAATTTATCGCGAGTAACACGATAAAAATATGCTGGAGTTTTTGTGTCATTAGATTTTATTAGATGAGTTTTGACAGTGTGGCACTTCGAAAATGAATCACAGTGTGTTCTTTAGTCTAACTAAATATAAGATTATTATTATTACACTCTTAACTCTAACTTTTACCAGAATTACCAACATAATTAAAAAAAAGACTTATACTTATTTAAATACTCAGTAATAAGTATTTTGCTATATTTTCCCTCATACCGATTATAATAAATTATTGATGTAAAGAAAACATTTATGAGAAAATAAATTTCTAATATTATCATATTAGCAAGATTCTGCACTTAAAACAAAACCAGTTTTTTTTTTTTTTTTCTAACAATTTAAAACAGGTTTTTCAAATGTTTAAAATAAAATAAAATATAGTTTGTTTTCAGTATTAGTTTAAAACATTGGTTTTTTTTTTTTTCAAATTATAATATTTTTAAATAATAAATGTCTATATAATGACTTACCTACCTGGTAGGTATAACAATAATAATAAAAAAATTATATTGTCCGTACAACGGGAGTTTACGAGAAGTGGGGGGTGTTAGGTTAGGTTAGCTTCCTCCTCCTACCCGGGCTACATTGGTCGGCATACATCTAGCTGCACCGCCAAATATTTTACCCAAATTATTGTACGTTTAACGTCTTAACTCGATACACATTGCGTTTTGTACACTATTGTAATGTTTATCATAATATTCTGACTTATGGCGTGCACGCGCGGATTATTGTAATAATTAATCTCTCGGCGTAGCGGATTGGCAAATGAGAGCGAGTGAAATTTGGCCGGATTTCAATGAGTTTTAATAACTACACACTGCAATGCAGATCTCTGTGGACAAAATATCTCGTTGTGGCATATACATATATATATATATAAAGTGGCGTTGGTTGAGCAGACATTTTAAACAAAACGGATAATTTAGTGGAGATTACGCGGGCAGAGCGTGTAATAACTTTGCTAATAATTCATCGGCTAGACTTGTGTTGCGACGTTGGACAACAATTTTATCGAAATGACTTTTAAATTTTCTTATTATTTATTTCCCGTTATAAGTGTATACGTTTTGAAAACAAAGTGCCGCGCGAGGCAGCACGCACACAGTGAATTACTAAAACGACGTGTAGGCCAGAGGTTCCCGAATCGTAGGTCGCGTTGTAAGTTTTAATTTCCGAGTGGAGTGAAGAAGCTAGTTTTTCCAACGGTGTTTATATTTTTTGAACACTTTTTCGTACAGAAATATTATCCAAAAGCTTCAACCAACAACTTTTTTCAATCAGAATTCGCCTCTCTCTGGCATTTTAGGGCGGTCAAATTATTCGAAATTCTCGATACTTTTGCAAAATTACAAAGAAAAGCTATTCTGAATTTGACAAAAACGCAACTAAAACTCTATGGAAATGTAAATATTATGGAAATTTGAAAAATATTTATGTGAAAGAATTATTTTAAAAAAAGGACATTTGATTATTGTTGTGGGGGTCGCTAAAATTGAAAAAATTCCCAAAAAATGGGTCGTACCGTTAAAAAGTTTGTGAACCACTGGTGTAGGCAAAGAATAACGTCCACGACAAATTTAATTATTTATGTGTGACTCTTGTACGTTTACGCGAACGTGACGACTTACGTACACGGAACCGATTATAATGTAATATTTTATTTACTCCAGTGAGTGGTTTACATTAAAATTTAAATCGTGTATCCAAAACAATGGTCGCGGTATCGGCGGAAACGGAGTGTCTGTGCGATCAGTAGCCGCGATAACGGGCGAAATTGAAAAAAAAAAAAACCGGACATTCTTCGGCGGTATTCTCAAGCCGAGTGGACGTGATGAATTTTAACGCGTCGATTTCAATAAATCATTCCTTCGATGATGATAATAATAATAATAATATAATAATAATGTTATTCACAGCAATATAATTATTTTATTATTGTCAGTTGTGTTTTATGTCGAGTGTGTTAAATAATAATTTATAATAACATAATATTATATTCCACTCATTCAATATCCGTGACAGTGATTACAGTTTGGAGCTGTTTTGTGTTGGACACTTGAAGCTCTGAAAATTAAAAAATTTACGTTATCGATTTTTACAAAAAACGTAATCTCTAACATAAGCGTGACTGGTGAGTTTTTCCCGAGTTATTACTTTTGTGGATTCATTTCGGGAAAAATTATTTGAATTTAATATTACTAGTACTACCGAGTATTACAACAACAATTATTATTATTTGTTCGATAGGATTGTATTAGTGTACAGTAGGAACCCTCCCGAGAAAAAACCAATAAGAATGTTAGAATTAATTCGGTAGTCAAGAATCAAGCCAAGGGTTTGAACACCCTCTACATTTTCAATATTGGGTTTTATTTTATCAGTCAAGTGTGTTTTTTTTTCTTTGTTTTACAATATTACCTTTCTATGGATCAAAAGTGCCATAGCATGAAACCGTAAATTTTTAAATTTATAAAACTGTTTTCAAAAAGCAAGGATTCCTGGAATCAGTTCTTTATGCTGCGGAACAAAGCATAGAAGAGCTTACTTTGAAAATAGATCAATGAAGAAAATATGCGAATGAAACGGAAGAACGTGAACGAAGATTACTGCAGTTCCTTTAAATTAAAAAAAAAAAAAAGAACAGATTTTGATACATGTATTTTGTTATTATGCGTTCCTGTTATGATGTATGAGCAGGTAAACCTTGTTGGCATTAATGTTGACTAATGACAATCCCTACACACCTTGTTTTTTTTTTTGTTTTCTATCGTGGGCTGTTGAAATAAATCGATTGGCTATAAATAATGTTTTATGCATATTATATAATATACATTGTAATTTGTATTTATTATCGTCTCGTGATTACTGTTGTCTGTTAAAGGTTTTGGGTTTTCCGAATAACTATTAAGTATATATATATATATATATTATATCACAATTTTAAATTAAATTATAATAACCAGGAAAAAAAAGCCGAACATACTTCGCACGATGGGTGTTCTTAGCACGAAGGGTAGGGTCCTCTTGACGGGTGTATTGAATTTTAAAGAAACGATAAATCATTTCATCAATGAACAAGGGAAGTTAATAATATAAAAAGTAAATGAGAAAAAAAAAAATGTTAGAAAAATGTCCAACATTTTTTTTTTCACATTTTCAAAAATTTCTTTCGTCAAAATCTTTCTTATATGAATTTCTATTTATGTTTAAATTTTCGTATAGTTCGGATCAAAAAATGATGGTTTCCGAGTCGTTTTTGTCAAATTTTTGGTAGTTTTTTCCAAAAAAAAAAAAAAAAATTGAAAAATTGAGAAATTCAAAAAATTACCTCTCTAAAGTACAATCTAGAGGCAAATCCGGTTTCAAAAAATTATTGATCGAAACTTTTGAACAAGTATTTCTATACGAAATGTTATACACAGAAAAAAAAAAATAAAAATAAATATCATCGTAAAAACACTAGCTTCTTCACTTCGTTCAGAATCTAAAACATTAATAATTATTAATATGCGCTTAATAAAACAAAGTGGATGAATGTTTCTCTATTAATGTATCTTACACTCATATTACTGATACACTAAATTAATAATCATGAAAATCATTTATTACATTTTTTTTTTTTTAAGAAATATTCCAAAGAGTTTTGAGAATATTTCTTAAATATTCCTTGTTCCCGGGAACATTGCCGGGGAATATTCCTAGTGAAATATCACTGGACCTGTTGTACCCCCGCCGTCCACCGTTCGGAAATCGCGTGAACGTCACCGCCGCCGCCTTGTATACACAGTCACACACTCGCACAAACACACCGACACCCACGCGACATGTTAATATTATTATAATAACATTAATATTACACGCGTATTATTATTATTATTATTATTATTTATAGGTACATCCTCGACCCCGTTCTTAAGTCGCGTATTTACGAGACGTTTATAATAATTTATTATTATTGTTATTATTATCTTCAGTAGGTATTATTAATTTTGTTAATATTTTAATTTTTTTTTTTCACACCGTCGTCGTACGCGTAAACGTTGACCGTGAATACGACGCGAAAACATCGTCTCGCGATCGCAATACCGGGTTGTACAAATAAATATAATATAATCTGCATAAAATAAAAGTCTGGAGTTGACTACTCCAAAGCTGAGACTATACGATCGATGCGGTCATCGCGAGTTTTGAGCAGACGCCCACTTGAATTTTTGAAAACAAACGTTAACATTAACGTATGAACTTTCCTTATTTAGTAAAAAAAAAAAAAAAAAAAAAACTAGTTATTCCATAGAACAGTGGTTCTCAACGAGGACAGTGAAGAGGTTCTGGGGGTTGATGAATATGTTTTGGGTGATTGGGGGTTAAGCAATCCTTGGGGGATAGGGTGGTGTTGAGCTTGATATATATATATTTACATAAAAACCAAAATATTGAAGAAAAATAAAAAAATGAAATACAGATACTCCGCTGAACAACGCTCCATGGCCTATCTGTAATTGTATTTTTTCTGTTAATCACTAAACATTGAAACAGCAGATTAACAGATTCAAGAATTGATTGAACATTCAACTAATGAGATATGAAAAGCTAATGATTATGAACACCGCGATTATATACATGTATTTCGTATTGATTTTTCAGTTATACAGTTTTCAAATAATACACATTTCAGGGGTGTGGTGAAAATTATTTTGATTTTCAAGGGGGTGCGGTGACTTTAAAAAGGTTGAGAATCACCGCTATTGAATATAATAATATTATGAATATACTATTGAAATTTTTAAACTATTAAATGTAAATAATCTATCAATATTACGTAGAAACCACTTACTGTTATTATTATATTATAAATAAAAATATCTTAAAAAAAAAACCTAATCGTAATTTTAATATTAGATTTAAGGAAAAAAACAATATTAACCCCCCTAAATATAAAAAATTATTTGGATTAATGTCACCCTTAAACATAGGAATAAATATACTGTGTGATGAAAATATAGATCTTAACTCCTTTACTTCTATAAAATATTTTAAATTATATATTAAAAAAAATTAAGTTAATTTTATATTTTCAAAATTTCTTTAATGTATTTTTTTGTTGTATTTATTTATAGATACATTTTTACTTTACTATCTACATTAACTAATATATCATAATTGTAATTGTATAATATTTAAGACTCACTCAACCTAAAACAAGTTTTCTCGGAGGTTGGGTCAGAAAACATACTTACTTGTACTTATTAAAGAGCGTTATTACAATTTCTGAACTAAAGATATTATTATAATTATTATTATTAATATGATATGATATATGGTTAGGTTAGGTTAGATTAACCTAATGCGATAATAATTCATAGAAAAAATATTCTATTAGTACGGTCGAAATAATTATTCGAAATTAGGTTAGGTCATAATACGCCACGAAATACAGTATAAGACGCAAAAACGATGAGCAATCGACGACATTAATCCGAAGTGACTCAGAATACTTTTAACTGATTTTTCTCACGACACAAAATGTGAATACAATCATATATTGTTTTATTCATGTCACGCTCCACATAATCATATAATCACATTAATAGGCGAAAACTTCAAACGGTTATTTATCTAAACGCAACGCGCGTGTGTGTGTGTGTGTGTGTGTGTGTCAAAGTACATAAGCATATTGTACACATTAGTACCACAGATGTCAATTTCGTTGTTAAAAAACCTGTTTTTTGTGTTTTTTGTGTTTTTTTTCTATATATGTATTTTATTCAAAACGTTTTTGGTAAAATGTTATCGGTGTATTATTATGCAATATAAATATTTTAGGTATAGTTTTAGTGCGCGCGCACACACACACACACACACATTATGATCGAAAGTCGTTTACACGATTATTCGAATTATTCGGTTTAATGCACAACCGTTAGTATATAACACTATTTTATTTGGTAAAAACAGACAAAGCATCGTGTACCGTGAACACCTATATTATATAAGTATACGAATATTAATGAACATTTTTAATAATCATTATTGATAACTTAAGTCAGAACACCAGGTCAAAATCTATATTATAATATAATGGATTAAATGGATTTTAATCCAAATGATGGCATATTTCTATTTCTTAGCAGTGTCGAAATATTTTAATATTTCTAAAAAATTTTATCTAAACATATTGCAAATGTCCAGACAGATTCGTCCGTAAAATGATATTCATCTCGAAATTGACTACTCAATCTACTAATAGAAAACTATTCGTCTAGAGATTATTTTTGACATTCAAACAGGTAATCAAAATAAACACGCGCGATTTAGCATAATTTTGCATGTCAAGGAGTTTTAGATTTTGAACAAAGTGAAGAAGCTAGTGTTACAATGTGTTCTAAGTGCATAAATATCAGAATACTGATAATATTATGAATCCTTATGGGTACCCAAAATAGGAATAAAAGTTGCTTTGCTTTGATAAACAGGAACAAATCCTCAAAACAATTCATGGCTTTCACCCATTAGTGACGATATGAGGTGGGTCGGGGTAGTGTTTGTGGTTCTAGTTGGTTATGTAATGTCAAATGTGGACCAAGCTAATGGGTTTCGCCTGTGTTCGCGTTTAATAGATGGAGGTTGGGACGTTTGACCTAAAAGACAGATGTGATTGTGATTGGAGAAAGAGTTTTTGAATAAAAGTTGTTCCACTCGTCATATAGTTTATTTAATTTATTTATAAACAGCTGGTATGGTTAGATAACTAATCGATTGGCATAGACCGAGGCACTCGTACGTGTTAAATCGATCGATTATAGTGTTTTTGAATTTTAAATATTTTAATAAAATGCCAAAAGCGAAAATTTTCGACACTAATTTTGGATCTAGAGTAACATATTATTATCCAAATAAGACGAAAACGTGTTTTCTTCGGACGAGAATATAAATAATTATTGTTTTGTAAAATATGTAAACTAAATGATGCATAATACAAACAATTATTTACAGTTTAAAAACGAGTGGAAACGGATTAATTAAATTTGTTGTATTCGACGAATCGGCGATTATCAAATATTTAAGATACAACAACTTTTACCTATAGTTCTTTAAAAATGAATACTAAAAATTTTTGTTTTAAGTATATTTTTAGAACGTATTTTGGTAATTTTTATTGCATAACCGCGTACATATTTAATAGGATTTTAGGGCTTATAAATGTCAGCCCTTATTATTATTATTATTATTTATACGCATACGTTTCCACGTCATCGGCGAATCGTTTTTTACACGTCACGCGGCCATCGCACGCGCACAAAGCAAAGAGAGCGTCCCGTTCAATACCGAAAAAAAGGTTTTTATTCGACGACTAAAGAGGCCGCGTTGCGTTCGGCTAAAGATTGGCGGCGGCATTAACCACGTTTTCGGACGACAAAGAGCATAAACAAATCGCTGTCGTTTTACCCGTCAGCAGTGTGTGTGGGGGGGGGGAACGACTATATTATACGGTCACGCTGTCGCGGTCCGGTAAGTGGACGATTACATTATCCAAGTGCTTTTTCCCCCTATGAAATTTCTTTTTTTTCTCCCTCTCGTTATCCCGGACACCCCAACCCTCCTACCGACCGCAGTGGACCCGGGGGTAGGGCAAAAGGGACAATCGCCCTCGCCACGTCTGATCCACTAGAGAGCTCACTAGATTTTTCCCGGCTGTTTCGGGTTTCAATAGATATGTATATATTTTTTTTTCCACGATTTAAGTGCGATAATGAATAGTAATTTATTATATGATTAAAAAAACGAGTTAAAATCGAGGTTAAATTTAAAGGAAACTTAAATTAGTTAACGAATATGTGTGGGTGGAGGGATTCAGATGGCGAGTGAAAGTTTACTGTCCCCGAGCTTCGCTCAAACGAGTGTTCAAAAAAAAAAAAAAAATAATAATAATAATAATAATAAAGTTCTATTTGATATTTGTGGACAATTTGTAAATAGGTTTTTCTATTTTTCATATGAAATATATATATATATATATATACTCACTATCTGAGTTTAGACTTACGAGTTTACCTATCATCTGTGGAGCCAGATTTCAAACAAATTAAACGCAAGCAAACAAGCCCAAGAATCAATCATATTATTAAAATTAAATTTTTAACTTCATATTATTTAAATTAATATGTACATTATAGTACATTGTGTGGCACGTGCTGATTGAATTAAATAAATATTTTAGAATTTTCCGTTATTTCGTAAATACTTATTCAGCTTATGGAAAAATACATTAAAAAACTTTTGACATTTTGGGGGTCCGTAGTGCAGTGGTGTGGAGAGGCCAATGGGTACGCGAATAAAAAAAAGGTTGAGAACCACTGAAAAAACAACTAAGACAAAAAAAAAAAAAGAAGCAATGTAAATGCTAAAAATGCTAGTAATAATAATTGTCCCGTGGTTTACAGCATACATTCGAGAATCGACACGCGACCCAAACGTGTTGTCGCGCGAAGAGAAATAATAATAATAATTACACGTTTTCTAACGGGCAAACGACCGATTTTCCGTGCGCGCACATTACCGCTTAGGCACACGCGTACACGTGACACATTATAATAATATCACGTCATACGCGCGCTTTCGTTTTTCTAGATCCTAATCCCCGCTACCGGTCAGTCGTGGCGACCGTAATCGTGAATTATGACCGATTTACATACCTATTATGAAGTACTCTGTATGCTACTTAACTAAAAATTTAAATAACGAAATAACTGAATTTGACCTGAAAACTGTCTTTCTTTAATGTATTTTACTCGTCTGTTATCAATACAATACGAATACCGAAAAAAACTAGTAAAAATAAAATGTGATAAAACACTTGTATAATTTTCTATCTAAGATTAAAAAAAATTATGACTTACAAACAACCTAAGTGCGAACGATTTGGTATAAATTGCTAAACACACGGTCAATGGGGAGGGATTTAGCCCCATTAGCCACCCCCTTGACTACTTGAGGTGGCCCGAGGAAGTGGAGTGCCTGAGGGGGACAAGAAATCAGGAGCGTTTCTCCCCTTCAAGAGAATTTTTCGCTAATATAATATATATTTTGTAGTAAATTCCGAAATGATTTAAAAACGGACCTAATTCGAACGAACATTACTCGTTTTTCATAGAGATATTTTTATCTTATTTTTACAATGACGTTGATTTCTATTTTCTGTGAACACATTTTCCGTATGGAAATACTTGTCCAAAAGTGTCGACCATCAACTTTTTAAAACCGAATTCGTCTCTAGAGTCTAAATGGTACTTAAGAGAGGTAATTTTTCAATTTTCTTTAGGGGAAAACTACCTAAAATTTGACAAAAAATCAATTTTCAATGATTTTCATTGAATTTCATCAATTTTCGTTCAATCAATTTTTGATCCAAACTTTATGAAAATTTCAATATAGATTAACGATACTATGAGAAATATTCTGACACAAGAAAGTTTTGAAAACGTGAGAAAAAAAATTGAATTTTTTTAAAACTTTTTTTCTCATAATTTTTTTCCTCTTCTTTATTTATTAGATAAAAGAAAGTGAAGTAGAGTAGAACAGAGTATAGTTAAGTAAGGTTAAGTAAAGAAAAGTTGACTTCTTCACATTAATAGTAAAAACACTATTTAAAAAATGAGCAAAATTTCATTTTCAATTTTTCAGTGTTTTTCTATCTACTATAATAATTAATAATATGTATTTAGATGTCCAGTTAGAACCAAGTATATGTACAAAATTAAATGCAAAAATCTTCATAAACATATATATATATATATAGAAACTTTGACAAAATAATCAACTAGTTTGGAGCTTTCAAGTGAAAGGAGTATATAAATTTAATAATATCATTATAAATATACTTATGGACTTATGTTAAAGCTCAGATATTTTAATTTGGATGTTTTCTAACTTTATCGATGTGCATAAATATTCTTATTCAGAACATTGGAGGTTTGCAAAAATTTAATATTTGTGAAATTTATTGTGAAGTTTATAAAAATGTGTGTAAAATAAGAATAAAACAATGGCTTTATTAGTTTGTACGTCTTGGAGGTTTGATTGTTGGTCTATAGAGCCATCGAGATTTCGTTTGGCGTACTTACGGCTAGGAATAATTATTATTATTTCACGGATGATGTTAAAAACAATAATTATTGATGATGGTGTTTTCTACGAACATCGCTCTGTTCTTCCAAATACACGTTGAGTTGTTGAAATAGAATATTATTTTAATATTTTTTTAATCGAATTTAATTTACAATATTCGTGTAAATTTAAATAACTATAAGAATAATAATAATATTAATAATAACAATAACAAAATGGCGACTCGAGCAGGAAATCGTACATAGTTGCGAAACCTGGAAAAATGTGTTAGTCTCATGACGTGTTATATTATTACAATAGATTAACACTTTGGAAAATAGCACTAATATGCACGCGAGTGTAAAGGATTTTGGTCGGCGCAGAAGGACACGAATATAAAACAGGACGACGGGAAGACAAGAGGAGGAGAACGTCGAATTCCGTGTTTATTTTTATTTTTTTTTTTTTATATTTCCGCTTCTGTCGCAGCCAAAGACGTGATAAATAACAATATATTAATTACTGTTGACAATTATTATCGTTTTTATTATTATTATTATTTCGTTTCTGTTGCTGTTCACCGACAACTAATATATTATAATATGGTTTTGCGCGTTATGTTTAATATTTATGTGTACGTCCACGTGTATTCGAACTGTTGCTGCACACAGTGGAAACAGCTAAATATAATATAAATATACATAAGAAGTATCCTGAGTACATGCACGAAAACTATCCTTAAAGTCTGTGTCTATAAATCCATTTTTTTGTTTTTATTATCAATAAACATTTAAAATTACAATAAACAATTATATTTACAATACTTGATTATCATATATCACTTTTAAACATAGCTTGAGTCTTGAGTTATAGAGATAGAAAGTGTAAAAACGTTATACCAAAAAAAAAAACATCAAAAATAATAAAAATTATTACAATTATAAAAATAAATAAAAAGTGTACATTTTAGTTTTAGTTTATTGAATGAAAAACAATTTAAAATAAAATTATAGAAAAATCCAAATTACAATAAAAATAAAATAGATTTAGTATTAAACACATTTAAAATTTAAAATTAAGACTCATAGTAAAAATAATACAAAAAAAAAAGTTATTTTTCTGACATTATTAAGTTAAATTACTTAAATGTAACTATCTAGTAATATATTATACGTAATACAATATTAGATTAAACTAATTCTAAGAATAAACACTTATAAACACATTTTTTAACACTAAATTGATGTTGAAAATTTGTTTTCGTCTGTTTTATTCAAATATGTCGAGCATAAGTACAGAACGGAATTTTGGTGTGATCCGTATAAATGCATTCGTAGAAGTGCGCACGGGGGTTGGCGGCGATGCAAATGCAGTTGGTAATAATTTCATAACAAACATACAAATCATTATATTTATTATATAAATTAATGAACACGAAACGAGCCGAAATTCTTTTGTTTGGACACACATCGATTTCTGTCTAAGATTTTCAAAAAACAGTTCCCGATGCATCTTGGTGCAAACAATAGTTGATTTGCACGTCCAGCGCGAGGAGGCCACGCCCTATGACGCACAGGACTCGAAGTGACCGGCAGAACGATTTAATATCAGTTCAATATAATGTTTCCATTATTTATCATCTCATTCGTTTCGTCTTAAATGATCATAATACAATATGAAAGGTCAGATAAATAAATAATCTCCCGAATTAAAACACACCGTGGGCGTTCGATTATATACGGCACAATGTGACATTTAACTGCCAAACGCCCAGGTTAATATACTACCAACATTTAATAATATGTATTTTAAAAAGTAATAAATAACAGAGTGACAATAATTATTCAATTCCGTTGTCGTTCATGATAATTATTTTTTAATTACAACGTACACGTACGACTTGCTACAATATTTTTAAACAGACATTCTTCGGTATGAAATCGCTAAACAAAATATGTTTTCGAATGATATACCTATCAAACCGAAATAGACTACTCGTACACATTTCGTGGTTATTTTATTCACACTGTACACACTCCGTTGTTTGTTTTTTTTATCAATTTACTCCGTTAAAACCTGCGTGAACTCGTTTGTAGCGTCTTGTGACTTATGACTTGTACTTAAGAGATTATAAACGGATTTTTTTTTTTTTTTTTTTTTTTGAGGGTGGGGTTGGGCAACTTAACCTCAACATAGGACATTTTATAAATCGCATAAGGGTAATGTCGTTAGAGGAGGCTTAATCGAATAAACAAATGTTTTTGCTCCCTCAAAATGTTTTGTTCCAACTATAATATAATATAATAAAACCATTTATTGTTTTGTGTTTATTCAATAAAAAAAAAAAAAAAAAAAATACTTAAGTTTTAATTTTACTAATATAATAATACCAAACATGAAATATAAAAGTTTGATAATGTACTTCGCACTATAGACATTCATTACTCCCCTTGGTGGTTGTGTTAATTATTTTTAAAGAAATTATAAATCATTATTTCTTCAATAAAACTATTCTGCGTGGAGCTTTAGATTATATAAAACAATTTAACATAAAAATTATGAAGTTTATAATCATTATATTATGTACATATATTACTCAGCTAGTTTAATATCCCATTATTTACCGAGAACAGAAAAAATTTCACCAGAACATATTTTATATTATCGTCTATCTATCTATGTTTACATTTTCATGAAGTTTGGATTAAAAAAAAGTTTAAAATGTGTTTTTGTATAATTTTGTACAGTTTTCCCCAGAGTTACAAAAAACTACTGAGAATTCCACAAAATCACTTTTCAAAAGTACCATATATAGATAAATTCTACTTAAAAAAAAAAAAAAATTGCTGATCGAAATTTTAGGACAAATATTTCTAAACGAAAACACGCGGACAGGAAAAAAATATGTGTATATTATATATGAATAAACATTATTGTAAAAATACTAGCTCCACTCAAAATCTAAAAAAAAAAAAAATTATTTTTAAAATTGATTTATTAGTAAAATATTTAACTAGTTAAGATAAAACTTCTGTTCGTCTGAGACGAGACGAAAGACAATAATTTTTTTAAATCATTTAGATAAGATAAAAGATAGCAGTCCGTTATTTATCTAGATAATGTTCAACAATGTTTATTGTGTTTTCTGTAAAGTACATTAAAGTGTAACTTGCTTAAAGCGTATGGTAAAAAGCGTGCAATAAATCGTTGGCCACTCGGAGGGGCTGTTGCTCTGGCCGGATAATAGTAATAATTACTCTGTGGCGATGAGTTAGTTTCTCGTTAGCTCGTGCGCATTACATACGAATTCTTTACTATTAAGTATATAATAATATGTGTAAAGCAGCTAATTTTTTTTAGCCATTGTTGTTTGTTATATTGTTATTTTATTTACAATTAGTATCAAAAAAAAAACATTATTTTTAAAAACTAATTCTCTTCCCTCCGCTTTGAATTTCAAACAGAACACACAGCTTTGTGAAACAAATACGTCGTCGAATTATATCTCTAATTTAGGCGGAGTATGATAGAGAGACAATTCTTGTAGATAAATACGTTTCAGATTATTCTGATTTCAATAGAGTTAACTTGTTTTTGTTTTTTTCTACTAAATGTGCTCTTTTTGATTTTTCCTAATTTTTTACATAATTCCGATGAAAAATTCACACAATATCTTTAAATATATATTATAAATTTCTATTGAATTATTATTGCCAGAAATACCCAAGTAAAAATGTATACATACATTTTTGGTTTACTGAATTTCATTTACAATTTATCGTAAAAAGAAAATAATATTTTAGATACCAGATGGAGTGAAGAAGCTAGTGTTTTTACACCGATGTTTATATTTATTTATTTATTTTTCTGTGAACCTTTTTTCGTAAACAATATTAATGGCCTAAAAGTTTTGACAGAATTTGCTTCTTTTTTTTTTTTTTTTTTTTTAATATCTATGTGAAAATTATTTTCTTGTTATCAATAACGGAATATAAAACTGACCGAGTAAAATGTTTTTTTTTGATTTAATAAAAAAACTTGAATAAACTGAATCTTAGTTTAGAATTGTTTGGTATATGGAAAAACGGTTTATCAATCATTCAAAATTTAACAAACTCAAAGAACAATTTCCAACCGAGGATATAAGAATACCTATAATGCAACGTGTTATGTATAGATTTTGTACAGTAATTTTGAATTTATTTTTAGAGTAAATATTAATAAATGCTTTTTTACAGATTTATTTTGCTAGCCCTATTAATTATTAATCTAGAGAATCGATAAGAATATTCTGAAAACAAATTTGAATTTAGCATAAAGTCTACAACGGGGAAGGTTTAGGACAGTTTTTGGAATATCAGTCTCGAACTTAAAAATGAAAAAAAAAAATTCAATTAATCATTAGAAAAAAACTAAAAACAAATTATTTCAAAAAATAGACCCGATTGTTTTATGGTAGACTGTGTACTGAATTCAAATTTGTTTTCAGAATAAGTCTTATCAGTTCACTAAATTATTGTCGGCAAATAGAACACGTCTATAACAATCATACGTCGTACGTGTGAGATAGAGACAAACAAGGATGATGAGCGAATGGAACTCTCTCGAAATCGATTGGCCTCCTTGAAAGCAAGTGTTATTTTCGAGACACCCTATATAATAATATTATAATTTCGTTTGAACCGCGTTAAAAACGAATACAAAAATATCCCGGTTTCGGAATAATAATTAACGTGCCTAGTATTTTAATTATTGTATGTAATTTTTCAACACCGTGCTCCCCCCTCGCCCCTTCCACCGCCGGTGAACCGTGGTGTAATAACACGCGTCCTACCACCTATATAATATTATTATTATTGTTATTATTATTATTATTATTAAGTATTCACGGGCGTCACGCAATACGAGTACACTTCCTCGACTGTCGCGGAGAATATAATAATAATAATAATAATAATAATATATAAATTATACGCAACACAATAAACACGGAGTTAATTGGAAATTACGATATAAAACGCTTTTAATTTAGGTACCACACACGTCGCCTTCGTAATAATAATAATAATAATAGTAATAATAATTATAATATTATTATTGTAGTAGTAATATAATCGTGTTCGCAGTGTGCAGCGCCGGTGTAATAACGCGTAGCGCTTATAGACGGACACGAACACGCGCGCGTTCCTAATGGGTTTTGACCACCTTAAAACGAGACAAAAATCAAAACCAAAATTATCACCTCGTTGTTCGGTGAACCGAAATTCTCGACTGTTTTCCGAACGAAAAAACCTTAACCGGAATCTACGTATAAAACAAGGTTAAGTTTTCACAGTCCCCGGCGTCCGACCCCTAACCCGAGTCCATAGAAATAATTTGGTTTTCTGAACGGAGTGAAGAAGCTAGTGTTTAATTATTTCTTTTTTTTTTTTTTCTGTGTACAACTTTTCGTTTGGAAATAGTTGTCCAAAAGTTTCGATCAGTAACTTTTTGAAACCAGATTTACCTCTAGATTGTACTTTAAAGATGTCATTTTTTTTTTTTTTGAAAAAACTACCCAAAATTTTACAAAAACGACCATCATTTTTTGATCCGAACTAAATGAATATTTAAACATAGATCGAAAATCATGTAAGAAAGATTTTGACGCAAGGAAATTTTGAAAATGTGAAAAAAAAATTTTGGACATTTTTCTAACATTTTTTTTTTCTCATTTATTTTTCATATTGTTAACTTCCCTCGTTCAGAATCGTTTTATTGAAGAAATGATTTATCGTTTCTTTAAAATTCAATACATCCGTCAAGGGAATCCCACTCGTCGTGCGAAGTATGTCCGCCTTTTTTTGGACTATGTTAATCAAGCATTCGTGTTTTATCAATTTTTTCACAGCGATTTACAGGTGGTTTTGTCTTGAGATTTGTCTCTTGCACTACTTTTAAACGCTCGAAATGCAGTTGGGTAAAACAAAAAAAAAAAATGCGGTGTCTGAAAAAAAATTTCCTTTTCACTTATATATAGGTTTAAAAATGGCGATGGTTTTGATTACTAGTTGTGTTTTAAAATCGAGTTATTCTTAATTGTAAATTGTAGAATAGTTAAAAAGCGTTTCTCGGACTCGTCAATTAAAAATAGTTGTTTCTTATTTTTAACATTATCATATTTATTTATAGTTATTACGTTTTGTTAGAAAATTATAAGAAACTAAATTTAAAAACTTCTACCTGCAAATGATTTTCCATCATATATTATAATATATTTGTCATAATTTTTTTTTTTCTAGTACCACGTAATCGAATGTCTAAAGCAACAGTGTTTTCTTACCTTATTCATTCAACGTTTTACCTGTAGATTTTCAACAATCTTAACTCAAAACTACTTAAGAAATATCCTTGAGATATGTCATTTTTAAATAAAACCATCATGGTTACAATGACAATTTAACTTCCTCATTTACATATCTTATTCTTTTAATCCAAATCCCTGTCTCTTGATGCGGACGTAGCAGACCTGTGAATTATATTTATTTCCATTAATACATTCAATTAATTTAAGTTACTCATTTCTATTGTGTATTTGTCATTTTTTTTTTTATGCATTTTTCGACTCATAATACTTCTTGAACACAAAATTTATATTGATTTATATTGATTTATCAACATTTTATTGGTTTGTAAATCAATAACTTCGATTTTTCTAAGGACACATTTATTTATTTTTTTTTTTTAGAATTTGTTTTTTTTTTGTTGAAAATACCACCTAAAGGCGAATTCTGATTGAAAAAGTTGCTGCAGGTCAAAAATGTTGGACAAGTATTTCGACAGAAAACAAATATAAATAAATATCATTTTAAAAACACTAGCTTCTTCGGTTGCGCTAAGAATCTGTAACATGTCATGGACTCGAGAGTTTTACCGAAGTTCGATACCGGAGTGGTCCATGATGAAATATAATTTGGTGTAATTTTTACGTTTCGGGCGGGTAAAAACGTTACAGAGGAATCCAATCAAATAATGCATTCGCGCCGCGACGGAGTCACTTCGGTGATTTTAATTTTAAGTGTTACCTAGCAACGCGGGAGCGCGATAAAAATTAAAAGGTTTCTCTCTGACCCTCTTCGTTAGTACGCGGGTGGAAAAATATGAAATATTACGCCCGCAGTTCCAATGGCTTTTAATCGGTCTCGAGGTTTTATATGGATTTATTTCGTAATAAATTACCGCGTATATATACAGTAAAAACCGCTATAATATTATGATTATCGTGTCTGGCGTCGAGCTGACGTGTTTTCTTTCGCTCTCCCACTCTCTCAACAAACCCCAAATGAACTGGCAAGACGAGAAAAGCAGCACTCGTGAGGAGGTTTCCCTAAACCGTTTTCTAGGAGGGGAGGAAGGGCGAAAACTTTTGACACGGTTTTATCCGATTTTCGGGGAGCGAAGAAACTTATGGGGTTTTTCCAATTCCAATATTTTTTTTTCTATTCTGTAAACCATTTTTCGAGTATAGACGCTCGTCCAAACGTTTCGACTAGCATCGAAATACGTACTTGAAATAATCACTTCAGAATGTTGAATGGATTGGTTACCGTTTCTATTCAACATAGAAAATACTTAGTCTTTATGAAAATTTTGTCCAAATTTGACAAAAATCGTCACGAACCGTTTCAATTGAATGTAAATAAATTATTTACCACCGCCCGTTCCAATCCAGTTTATTTATGAACAATTTGAACACTATTCGAACGATTAAATTACATTAAATTTCTCAGTAATAACAATAATAATAATAAAGTGTGTATTTCGCTCGTCGGGGTGTTCTTCGCACTTCAGGTGAGATACTCTTGACGGATGTATTGAATTTTAAATAAACGATAAATCATTTCTTCAATCGAAACGATTCTGAACGAAGGAAGTTGATAATATAAATATAAAATAGTAGGTTAGGTTAGGTTATTGATTTTACCTTAAGTTCCTAAAAAAAAAAAAAAAAAAAAAAATGTTGAATTATAAAATGATATTAGTCCGTAAAATGTAATAAATTAAATTAATTTTAATTAAAAATTCACGACTTTATAACGAGTACAAATTGATTAAGTTAAATTCGGGTTTTAATAATTATTTTAGATTATAAAACGGTTGTTTTCGCTAATAATATTATTCAAACAACATATTTTGAGTTTTTCGTTCACAAATGAGTCACTCGTTTTACGGGTTCGTACCGCACGACACGAGAGAATAGGTCCATCGCGGGTGTATTGTAATGATAATGATTATCATCATTATTGTTATTATTTTAATTGTGTCGGGAATAATAGTATAAAGTTATTACACCGCGGTATGACTCAACCCGGGAACCGTTACGGGTCGTCACCGCCGCGCGTCGTCGTCGGTCTGGCGTACAACACGCGAGTGTACAGTCACCTTCGGTTCTCCGAGAATTATTCCAAAAGAATATTATTCATTCGGATTCGATGAATCATGAAAAGTATAGTAACAAGCAGCGGGGACGTGTGAGAGATACGCGATGGAAATGCGGAACGCGAGACGTTTCGGTTTTGCGTCGTTTTTTATAAACACACCGGTGGTGGTGATGGACACGCAACGATTACGATTCAATTGTCTTACTTTTATTACTAAACCGCGAAAAATTCAACGAATCAGTTGCAAAGCATGTGTCACGTTATGTGTAGTGTCACTACAGGACCGTTATTTAGGGGGAAACAACAAGGGGGGGGGCAGTTGACCCAGGCGACTGATTACGATGAGTGGCATTAGCGCAATTAGGACAATACCTTCTTATTTTTTTTTTTTTTTTTTTTTTTTTTTTTTTTTTGGTAGGGAGGGCTGAAATGTTTATTTTTTGATTTACTTCAGTCAATTTTCAAAAAATCTGGGACTTAGCTCCCTAATCCCCCACCTATTTGCGCCTATGATGAGAAGGTGGTTGATTTTTTGTTTTTTTTTAATTCGTTTGCATCGATTCAATCCTATCACAACTACATTCAGTGAATTTTTACTCGTTATATTAATATCAATATTTTATTATTTATACTTTTTTCATGACTTTACATTTATGATTAATTATCATACAGTTTTAAAGTATGTATTATTATAAAAAGCAAGTATCTAAGTACAAAACAAGAATATGATAATAAATCCGATTAATAAAAGCGTGATTTTAATGCTTTCACATAGATAATATATATGATATCCATAGACAAATGTCCAAAATTTTTTTTTCACATTTTTAAAATTCTTTTGCCCCAATATGTTTCCCATGTCACATTGTCTATCTATGTTTAAATTTTCATAAAGTTTGGATCGAAAAATTATGGTTTTCGAGTTTTTTATGTAACATTTTGGGTAATTTTTCCATCTCAAAAAAAAAAAAAAAAAATTGGAGAATTGAGTAATTTGAAAAATTACGTTTTCAAAGTACCATTTAGAGATAAATCTGTTTTCACAAAAAGTTGCTGGTCGAAACTTAAAAAAAAAAAATAAAATAAACGTCATTGTAAAAACACTAGCTTCTTAACTTCGTTCAAAACTTAAGCAATTTTTTTGTGAATATGCACGGTAATTTTAAAGTTAATTTTTGTTATTGTTATGTGATTTTAACAAGTTTTTTTTGTACATTTAGAAAAATATATTTAGGTCATCAACAGTTGCGTTCCCTATCGAGTTATGAAACAATCGAATTTTTTGAGTGTAACATATCCGAGGCAATATCAAATAGTGATTTTTTTTCAACTAAATCACCTGACAAAGAAGTTACACAGACATATTTTCATAAAAGAAAAAAAAAAAACTCAAAATGCAGTGAAATCTTTGGTACCCGATATTTTGAAAAAATAAATTAATTAAATAAATTGCCTCTATAAATACAGAATCATAAATAAGCAGAAAATAAATACAAATCTCTTATAATTTTATTCGAAAAGCGGCAATTCCAATTTTTTACAGAGCAGTTTCGATATACATATTATAATTTTGTGAGTTTGATAAACAGGTTGTGACAACTGTATAATATTTTTGCAAGACGCGCGAGGACGAATAATCGCTATTTAATTACCGTTTTCCACCACCGTACGTATAATGGGGTTGATAAGTTATTAATAAAAACGTACGACGATGACGTGACGTCCGGACCTTGTGCCCACGCAGGTATCTCGACGGTTATCAATCGTATCCAAATACGACGTGGGTAGGACGAGATGGCAATTAAAATTGGAAGGCTACTCGAAATCTTGTTTTTCACATTTTACGTGCGCCATAAAACATTTTACCAACAATTTTTCTCGTTTCACATTTTTGAAATCGAGTCATTATAATTGTTATGTGAATGATAATGATCTTGATTTAAAATAAATTTAAAATGTTTCTGGTTTTCGGGGATTCGTATTTTAGATTCAGAACGAAGCGAAGAAGCTTAATATGTTTTTACAATGATGTGAATGATGTTTATTATTCACATTTTTTTTTGTCACTTTCTAGAAACACTTTTTTCGTATAGAAATACTTGTCCAAAAGTTTCGATCAGTATCTCTATAGAACCGAAATCGTACCCAGATGGTACTTTAAAGAGGTCATTTTTCCAATTTCTCAAAACTGTTTCCAAAAACGGGCAAAAGCTGTCGAAAAATTGATAAAATACGCAATTATCGTAATTTCCGTAAAATCGAAAATTACTTTTTGACACAACTCGTGAAATAATGCAGTTAGGGACTTGAAATTTTCACCAACCACTAAAAATAGTTACGAAAACATTTCATAAAAAATTCCCGAAAGATTTGATCAATTTTGAGTTAAGTACAGCGTTTTTTTTTTTTTTTTTTTTTAACAATTTAATGGAATCAAAAAGTTTGAGAATCACTGAACTCCGTAAAATTGTAATCCGTCCGGACATACGCGTTGGTTATTTTTTATTCGGAACGACAAAGATCTATCGTCAAAGCCGGCGTCAGTGTTTAGTATCGCGTTATGTAATATATTATTATTTGTTCAGACATTATATTATAGTAAAACGCGAAAATTCGTTACCAATAAAACACCGTAATGATGACTGATGAGTAATAACGACACCGACGCCGCCGTCAGTTTAAACAACAACAACTCGTTGCGAGTGTCGAATAATAATAATTTCACTCTCACTTTTCGCATATAATACAATAATAATAATAATAATAATATTAATAATAATAATGTTCTCGACAGACGTGTGTGGAAAGTTCGAAATATGATCGAATGCGATATTTTCCGAATGAAAACTCTCTGCGTCATTTCATCGACTACTAATTGACGACCTATACAAAATATTATTTTAACATATTAAAGCGAACGTTGTTTACTTCAGGGGGGTGGTGACCAAAGGGGACTGTCCCCTCAGGAGAAAAATATACCCCGCCCCCATTCCCCGAGAAATAACTAATCGCATAAAAATAAACAATAAAGATAATAAGAAAAGGACAATATAACTAGGTATTAAAACGTACAGGTACACTATATGACAAAGGTTCCCAAACTGTGGGTCACGATCCAAAAGTGGGTAGCGCAAATTTTTGGTTGGTCGCGATAAATTTCAGTTTCTGAGTAAAGTGAAGAAGCTATTCTCGTTACAATTATATACATATAATATTATTTTTTCAGTAAACACTTTTTCGTATAGAAATATTTTCCCAAAAGTTTAGGGTGGTTATTATGCAAAATTCTCGATAGATTTTCAAAATTTGAGAAAAACTACCTACCAAGACCAAAATACAAGTAAAACTTTATGGAAATTTAAATAAAGACTTTAGATAATAATATGAAAAATATTTTTGAGGAAGAAATTTTGTTTTTTTTTTTTTTTTTTGTGCGAATAATCCCCATGGTGCGAATTAACTAC
>JAIPRM010004016.1:0-24174 GCA_025469315.1 Stegophylla sp. TES_Ste_2020 | reverse complement strand
TAATGGTTTTCGAGTCGTTTTTGTCAAATTTTGGGTAGTTTTTTCCAAAAAAAAAAAAATGAAGAATTATTGAGAAATTCAATCTAGAGGCAAATCCGGTTTCAAAATGTTATTGATCGAAACTTTTGGGCAAGTATTTCTATACGAAAAGTTGTACACAGAAAAAAAAAATAAACATCATTGTAAAAACACTAGCTTCTTCACTTCATTCAGAATCTAAAAAATTTCTTAAAATACAAATTGAAAAATATGTAATTGTAAGTGTCCAGACATATTTAAATTGAGTAAGAAAATCAAAATAATTAACGTGAACATCAAACTTAATGTCGTTATATATTGACAAAGAGATTATCGGGTTCATTGAATACACATATATAAAAATAATATTCGATAAGCGTGTACATCGGGGTATAATCTGTAAAAGCAAATGTTGTATATAAATTGTACGGTACAGTGTGAGCACCTAGTAACTACCAATGAAGTATATTATGTAATTGTAACAAAAAACTCTAATCAATAATTTTGATAAAAATATTTTTAAGAATGTAAAATCGTTCCTGAAAGTCTTAGTTTTATTAGAAAAATGACCGATAATTTACAAAAATGACTTGTGAAATGAAATAATGATGTGAAAATTTTAAAAAAATGACGTTAAAAAGCAAAAACAATACATTTACAACCAAATTGTCTGAAAAAATGCAAAATTAAATTTTCATATTCTGAATCAGGGAGGCATGTAACGAATTTTTAGCTTGGATATCATTGCACAGGATTAAAGGGGGAAAAAATGCATTTGTCATCAACATCCTACCCATAGTAATAAGATAATGCTTTAGGCACGTTGAAAAATAACTACATTTCAACCTATAGACGTTTTTAATATGTTATTCTACCGCCGACTAAACGTACAAACTACATGTTATAAGTATCGTAACGTTCCGTATATCACCTGACACTACAGCGGCGGCGTGGGCGTTTTAATGGAATTCTCTCTTTTGATTTTTACACCGTGTTTTCACACAATACGGTTACGCCCCGAGACCGTGTAATATAAAAAAAATATCTCGCGCCAGGCGTTTTCCACGCGTGAAAGGTACGTTGTAAGTAGGTTTGAATTTCGCAAACGCGAAGCGTAAGTACCGCCGGCGCATTAAACCGCGCGGGGACGAACAATAACTTTTCGAATTGCCACAGGTGTGAAAATCATGAATTATTATATGTTATATCGTTAAACGCGCGTACCGCGTGTCTGACAAATTGTCGAGAAATGAATAATAATGCATCGTGCGCGTTAGATTATAGTCGTGTACTCACTTTCGAAATGTCGGTTCATACGTAAAAAGGATAAAACGACGACAGCCACGGGCACACTTTAGGGAGGGCAAGAAGTGGCACTTGTCCTTCCCTGAAAAACGTATTTTTTTTTTTTTTGATTATTGACCAAACAAATTATTTTGATTTCGCTGTAAAATATTATATAGTTTTCTCAAAAATCGTCAATATTTAGAATTATTTTAATTTACACAATTTTATCCAATAATCCAATAATAATATGTCACACAATAATATAAAAGCAATCGGCTATTACGAGGTAAAAATATAGATAAAAAAACTTTTATCTATCTTCAATCTTCATGTACTAAATCTAGTTGATTATTTAGTTAGTAATCTAATATTTGTCTAGATTAGGGCGACCACATTTAAGAAAATACAGGACAAAAATATTTTTCATAATATTTTTAAATAAATAGGTATTTAATACATTTATATTATATGTTTTTGAATCGTGATAAATGTATAATTTTTAAACTACCTATTATAGATTAAATTTAAACACATAAAAACACTATTTTGAAAAACATAAAATATTATAATGAAAGTAAATTGACAATTTTTAAAATTTCTTCAAATCCTTTATTCATGCATATTGTATACTTTACTTTCTAAAAAAAACTTGTTAATTCATTTTATGATTAAAATTGATCTAATTGTATCCAAAAGATTTCTAGATTCTTACAATATTTTATTCAATAATTTCATTTCAAAAATTTAAAAAATTTTAAATCAACAGTAATTCAAAAAACTGGATTAATATGCAACGGACTTGAAATTACAGGACAAAAAGCGTCCTGAGAGAAGTTTGTCAGGACAACAGGACACAGAGCCGAAATAAACGACAATCCTGTATAAAACAGGACGTATGGTCACCCTAGTCTAAATATCATTTTTGCTCTCTGAACTCAACACTGTTTATTGCTTGACAATTTTATTTAATGTTTTTTTTTTTTAACTCAATACACTCGCTCAGCATACGAGTATCATACACCCAAAGAACGAAGAATATCCGTTGTGTGAATTATGTCTGGATTTATTTTTTGTATAGTTATTAGTATAAATATATCTATTAATTGCTACAGATTACTAATTACTATTAATTAATCTTTAGGTAGGTTCGTTTGATTTTGCGCAGAAACGAATAAAATTAATTCAAAATAAAACATTTGACTACTAACGTCAAATTGGTCTAAGTGTAAAAAAAAACGTCTTCTGTAAAAAAGAACATCTTTTAATTTTTTTTAAAAAGTTCTTTGCCTCTCCTTGAAAAAATGTATTTGGGCGCCCACGATGACAGCCTGCAGCTCGACAAATAAAATTAATTTTGATTAAACATTTGACTACTAACATTAAATTAGTCCAAGTGTAAAAGAAAATTTTTTCTGTAAAAAAGAACATATTTTTATTTTTCTTAAAAAGTTCTTTGCCTCTCCTTGAAAATTGTATATGGGCTCCCATGATGACAGCCTGTAGCTCGATGTGAAAGCGTGGCACGCAAAACATTTCGATGAACGACTTGAATTCGTACTATAAAAACACCGGATTTCGCATTAAACGACACGACCGAAGAGGCGGTAAATTGTTCGCGTAATTTAGACGATTGGAATATTATCAGTTTTCCCCCCTCGTCACATTCTGGGCGGGGCGAAAAAGCTTTTTACTTTTCAATGATGTTTATTTCTTTTTTTTCTCTCTCTTTTCGTCAACACTTTTTCGTATAAAAATACTTGTCTAAAAGCTTCGACCAGTAACTTTTTGAAGTCACACTCAAATGGCGTTTTGAAAAAGTCGTTTTTCAAAATTCTCAATACTTTTTCTAAGCATAAAGAAAAACTATTAAGAAATTGGTAGAAAAAAAAAAAAACATTTTACTCAACGTCAAAAAATACATGGCGAAAAAACATAACCAAACTTTTTTGGGTGTTCATATACTAGAAACAAACAATTATTATATTTGTCCGTACTTTCTCCGATTTTTTTCTTTATCAAACCCTTGTAAAATGTTTCATTATTGATCCGTAATAAATTATATTGCACCAAAATATTCACAATCATATTCTCTACCCAGGTACCGAATTTCATAAAGATCGGTTGAATCAGTTTTGTAATTTGAGGTAAAACTAACGAATTCCGTCAAAATGCTCCTAACTTTAAACGGTCATAAAGAAAAAAGTTGGCTAACGGATTTTTGACATTTTTCAGGTCAATTAGACAAATATATGTACGTGAAATCATATAAAATTATGGTTATAATTTACGCATTTATAATAATAATGGTTTATACAAAAAATTAGTAATATTTTCAAAGTGTTTTCTTAACTCAAAATTGATCAAATATTTTCGAAATTTTTATGAAGTATTCTTTTGACCATTTTTAGTTGTCGACGAGTGTTTCTAATTATACGTTATTTTTAAAGTGATGTTAAAAAACTTATTTCACTGATATGAAAATTCCGGTAATAGCGTATTTTACCGTTTTTGTCAATTTTTCGTCAGATATTTTTAAATAAAGTGTTGAAAAATTTGAAAAAATTACTTTTTTTTTTAAGTATCATCTGAATGTGATTTCGGATCTATAGAGCTACTGATCGAAACTTTTAGACAAGTATTTCTATAGGAAAAAGTGTTCGCAAAAAAAAAATAAATAAATAAACATCATTGTAAAATCATAAGCTTTTTCGCTCTACTCAGAATTAAAAAAAAAAAAATAAAAAAAAAAAAATCGAACGCCATTTAAAACGTGCCGGAAACCAATTTAATGGGCGCTTAGCGTAATATCCACTGCATTCCTCGTCACACAGTACGTACGGTTCGGTGAGCTTTTGATTTTTTTTTTTTTTTTTTTTAAACGAGTCGGTTAAAGGCACGCCGCCGTTGAAACGTATACACACCTCACGCATCATACGCTTCTCTCCTTTTTTATTTTCTCCTTTGTCAAGTATCTTGACGTAACGCCCGTCCAATGACGTATTACATATTATTCCGTCTTGATGAACACTGTTTTCCGTTTTTCCAATTTAACAGGTGATAACAGTGCGTCCGCCGCCATCATTGATGTCGTACAATTTTCCCAGTAGCGTATCGAAAGCTCCACCAACCAAGGAGGGAGCGATTTGTAAATTATATCCTTACACATCGTATTATAATTCGGACTCGTCTCCATAAATCCATTTTTACCTCCTGAACCAAATTTGTAAATCGTTCAAATCTTGACCTAAAAATGTCTTTCATCAATCGTATCGTGTAAAACGCTCGTTTTCTCCGCCTTCCAAACTTTTGACAAAAATCGTGCTTTTCATTGCTTCTTACATTCAGTCTCCTCAATAGATTATTTAAAAAACTATATAACTCATGTAACTTTTTTTGTGTAAAAATTTCTAATTATGATAAAAGTAAAAGAATTCGATGAAAGAGGTACTTCATAAAAATTAATGTGTAATAATTTGTTTAAATCTTGTTACCGAAAAAATCATTGTTGTCAATGAAAAATTGAATAAATTTTAATGTAGTAAAATTATGTCACGCAAAACGTCAATTGTGCTGTTTAGCAGCATTGATTTTAGAGTCTAAACAGCTTTTTTTTTTTTTTAAAAAAAAAAAGAATATTTTCCAGAGAATGTCAAACGTCGTTTTTAAGTAAAATATTGAGGATTCAATTTCGAGTTTTTTGTCAGACAAATTTCCACAAAACCATAATAATACTCGATCTAAACGAGTCACAATTATTGATGTTCTGGGCTGTGTAATTTTCGAATATCGTTCGTTAGGTTAGGCGACAACAGCTGATGCGGGTACGACGACGACGTCCTCTTAAGCATCAGTATTAAACCCAATATAAATTGAAACGATAACAATGGAAACTTTTCCCGAAACGTGACTTATTACAGCGATAATCTGACCCGTTCGGCGTTTTAATTCTCTCATATAATACGACCTGACGCCGCGGCTATAGCTAATAAAATCGTTACGGTCAACTCTGATTAAGTCGAGACGGATTTTACGTTTTATGTCACATAATATTATGTGAACAGTAACTATTATATATATATATATATATATATAAATATCAATTACAATAAACAAATACAATATTTTAATAATATCAATTTTCTTGAAAAAATAATGGACTTTTGAGAAATGGTTTTTTTTTTATATATATAGACAATATTAAAATACATAATTTGAGTTGTTATAAATTTTTACTACGCTAAGTTCGATAGTTTTCGAATTAAATAAAATAATAAGAGAACTACCCTCTTTTATTATATTCAACCCTGATGCGGCACCAGAAAGGGTTGAGTGAGACCTTTCAATTTTCACCCAAATTACTTACTCATATAATGTAAATAAAATTAAGAAGGTACTGTGTTAACTTTTCAAAATAAAATATTCCACTTATTGGACTTACTGGTCTTTTCCAAACCGGAAACCAACGACGTTGCAGTGTTCGTCGTCTGAAATTAAATATATATATATATATATATATATATATTATTAATATTACGAGCCCACAGAAAATGTTGTTTGTCGTTTTACACGCGCTAGCGAATACGACGTTCGTTCGTGACGTATTAAATACAAGAGCGTAGCTTAGTTGATATGACTAATATATTGTAAGGTTTCGCAGTTTCCTCGTCCGACAACTTAAAAATATATATTTATTTAACTTTTGAAAAACTATTAAACACTGTTTGTTGTTGATATTATTATTATCGTGTAAAACGCGTGCTTTCTAATATATCATATTATTTATGCGCGTTTTATGTGTTTTACATTGTGTAACTGCGATGTGCCCCGAGAGAAATAAATTATTAATTCATAAGAACTCCGATGATGGACTTATGAACGGAATTAAACGCAACGAATTGAAATAAATTCGTTTTGATACTAATTATTATCATACGTTAGATTCCAGTGTTTCCCAAAGGGTGTGCCGCGGCACACTAGTGTTGTCTTGATAATGTGTAGGTGTGCCGCGAAAATTTTCAATCAATTAAACTAAACATAATTAAATAATTGTTATAACTTATTAGACAATATATCACAAAGAACAGTAATTATAGAATCTTAATATTTTATTTATAGCTTCCTATTTCCTGACAAAGTGATTATTTTGATTACTTAATGAAATGTCTTGACAGCAAGATCCTTTCAAGTGTTACACCATTTAAGCGAGCTTGTACTTTATATCAGGTTGTAGAACTAAAAATGCCCAATTTTTTATGGTAAAAACAATTTTTTATTTCAATATACTAAACTTTCTATTCCTACTATGATAATACTTTTTATTATTATTATTCTTTAGATAAAATAGGTATTTGTTAAATTATTTTATCGAATTTGTTGAAATGTGAAGATTTAGAATTATTATTTTGGATATTATATTGTAAAATGACCAAAATCAAAATTGTGAAATATTTGTATACTACAAATTATAATATTTTCGGGTATTTTTAAGCACGCGTTCCTTATATTGTTAAAAAAAAAACTAAAGAAAATTACAGACTTTAAATAATTTTGCTCAGAAAAAAAAGATTATATAATAGTCAAAAGGGTTAGGTTAGGTTAGACAGTGACAATGCTTATCGAAAGTGTGCCGTGACTCAGTACAACTAATATTGATGTGTAAAAAATGTTTGGGAACCACTGCGTTAGATAATCGAAACGATTGTAAGCGATTATGAGGGCAAAAAGATGTTCGATAATTGCGCTGCACCAACAAAACTACACTAATCAGACAGCAGTTTTGTTGTCGTGATGAATTTACGTATATTGTCATCTGAATGTATTTAACATTTAATACTGCACGCTCTGACGTCGTTGTTTCGAATTAATTATGCGGTTTGACAAATTAAATTTTCACAACGAGAATACAAATGGAGAAAAATTTTAATTTTCCGCACACACACACACACACACACACACACACACACACGCGCTTGCGTAGATTGTTTACAATAAGTTAAAATTATTCAAACGTAGATACGTAATATGTCACTGGCGTTGTTTTTTAACAATATTTTTTTTTTTATTATTAATTTAAGCTTTATGATTCTATTCGACGAATATATGATGCTATACTGTTCATGTTCTACGTAAACGCAGTAAATTTGTTTTACGTGCCCTTTCTGGGAGTTAATTTTGAATATAGTAACGTAGTCAATATAACGATACGAAAAGTAATTTTTATTTCCTCTTAAGATGGAAAAATATTTAAACATTAAAAATAAAACCTAGTTATTTATTATGAATATTAATCTTAATTACAATGAATCATTCATAATTATTAAATTAGACTACAAATTAAACATACAATTGACAATTAATGATTTTAAGTGTTATTATTGACTAATATTTAAATTTGTTTTTGATACCAATAACAATAATTGATCATTTTTATAATTTTGTTCGATAAGCTTTTAAGGTAACTATATAAGACATTGTTTGGTTGTAATGTACAATATTTATGTATAATAAATTACAAAATAACAGTTTTAATAGCATACATATTTCAAAAGCATAGAGCTCTTGATCATGATGAAATCGCATGGTTAATAATCAGTAGCTGACAATCAAGAAGAGTCTATAAAATATAATCAACATTTATGTGAGATTACAATAAGTTTCAAATTATTGAATAAATACAACGGTAAAATATTAACATTTGAATATATTATTATGTAAGCTTTACGTGCCATTAATATGTACTTGAAAACGTTTTTGAATACGTTTATTTACATTTATTATTAGTCTGATTTCAATATCACTCGAGAAAGCGTTTTAGTACTCGGGTTATAAAAGACCTCGAACAATGATTTTCCTTTTATCGAATCAAAGATGATAAAATTTACATATTTTTTCTACAATAGAGTTTTTATATCGATGAATAATCAACATTTACGAAATAATTATTATTCATACCGAATTGTGACATACGATTGACAAAAATTTTGTTAAGAAATCACAAAAAATACTTTGTACTACCTCAAAACAAATAAATACATGATACAAATACATAAATGTACTAATCTAAGGACACAGAGAATGCTTTACGATTTGATTTGGTAAACACATTTCGATAAATAATAATGAAAAAGATAATTTAGAACACACATTAAAAAAAGTCACGTTGAAACCAGTTTTCTCGGTGAACTCTATGAAATATGTTTTTGAATTACATCAGAGTCAGATACTCAGGAAACGAGTTAATTTCGTTGAACTGTTCGAGAATTCAAAAGATGCCCATCGCGAATTCGTTACTAATGTTTTCTGAACTAGTTCGCTGGTCATTGACTGACGCCAATTTTTTTGTCCCCTATACTATGGTAGCTTTGTCGTCAAATTGCAAATTACAAGTGAAATCCGTTTAATTGGGACACTCGCACGGTGGGGAGAATCGGAAAAGTCCCCAACGAATGTATTTTTTTATATTAATTATCCGGTTTTTTCGGGACAATCGGATAATGGGGGGGAACAAACAGTCCTATGTGTCCCCATCAAGCGGATTAACAACTGCATTGGTCTTTATTTCGAAATAAAATATACACGAGTTTTCGGAAGTGGGTTATTCTCTTTTTGAGTATAGGTAATAAACTTTACCTCCGAGTGATCCGAGTATGCATAATAATACGTATACCTGGCGTAATAAATTAAAAAAAAAAAAAAAGAAAAACTGTAAGGATATAATAAAGTACGCGGTTATGATAAATTAGTCCAATGTGGGATATTAATGTGCTCGTCGGGTGCTGAGATAAATGGCACTTGTCGGTGTCCGTTCTAACCTTGGAGATGATAAGCTAACGTCACCAAATCTACAAAATGAGGGGGAGGGGAGGGGAGGGGAGTCGTATAACCTAACCGCATAAAACGCACGACGTTTAGCACTTTTCCCCCCTCCCCCCTTCCGAATCCCGTGGAATTCAAATTTAACATCATCATCACATAACCCCAGTGGAAAAATACAAAACACCTGCACGCGCACATGTGTCCGTATATTATAATGAAAACAATATTTGTTCTCCCCCCCGCAGCCCTCGTTAGTCCTACAGGAACTCATTTGCGCGGATATTATTTTGAATAAAATATCTAAAAAAAAAAAAAAACGTATTATTATTATTAGGCATTATCGATTCAATATCCAGACGTCCGCGTAAATGTATAATATACATATCATTATTATTATTATTATTATTATTATTATATTTTATTCCGTTGGCGCGCGCGATAACATTTTGATATGAATTATTTAGTACCGAATTCCTTATGAATAATTTTCAATTTAAATGCATCCGAAAGTATCACAATCAACCCCGTTTATCTTATTAAGAATAGTAACGACTTTTTAATTTTTCACTTCTCTCCGCACGGAATAATTTCATATCCTGACCAATTTATATGGTAAAATCTTCGCGTTATTAATGTTTTTCGTCTTTCACCTGAGGCTAGGGCTCTTCCCCCCCCCCAAATAAAACGCTTTTACATACCGTGTTAGAAAATAACGAGACATGTTTAAATTATAAACATTTTCAATTCCAAGTATTTGCTGCGCGTGTCTCATAAGAGATGGTCGGAAAAAAAAGAAAGAAAGTCTGCAATAATAATAATATTTGTGTTCATCGCAGCGGAGGCAAAACTAACGAAAACACTTGTGCGTGCGTACGTTTATAAATTATGGCGATTGGAAGTGTACTAATAGTCGCGTCACGTTCGATTTATGTATCTGAACCTTATGCAGGCGTCTCTCCGGTCAATAAATTTTTGGCACGATCGATTTTACTGAAATTAAATTTTCGTGTTGTGTAACTGTTGTGTACCAAATGGACACACTTGCCGAAATTCTTTTCTTTTTTTTTGTAAATATCGGATAACATTTGTTTTATATGTTATTTAAAACTTTAGTAATGCCAAATCATGACGACTACCTACTTATTGTTTGTGAAAATTGAAAAACTACTAATTTCCATCTAGTATTCATACAGTTGTGAATTTTCAAAGTTTTAATTAAAACAAAACAATTTTCTTCAAAACTTTAGAAATTCATAACTACTGATCAATAACAATTATTAGTTTAATTTTACGAATATCCAGGAAAATTTAGTCTATAATTTTACTTAAACTAATTTTCGTGTGATGAAAACTCAAAAAAAAAAAAAATGTTAATTTCTGAAATACTACAGAATTTCAGAGTAAAAATGTCGGACATACTTCACACAATATTATGTATTCTTCATTCCAAGGAAATGGACGTGTTAGATTTATAAAAATAGAAGTCAATAAATAATTTCTTAAAATTTCTTCAAATAATATTGTCAGTTTTATATTGAGTAAGTTTAACAGTCTGTTTAATAACACGACAATCCTTGTTCGTTATTCGTGAGAATGATCAACTTTACCGTGTTTTGAAATTTAAAGATCTCATTATTAAATATTCACACAACTGTCAACTGATTAAAACTAAAGTATAATATTATAAGTCGACCTGTATAAGAGTAAGCTTATATTATATAGAATTTTCTACCTCATAAAGCAGTAAATTGACTATGTTTTTCAAAATACTAACGAAAATATATTATTCGGATCAATAGTCAGAGCCGTAGTAGTTCTAAATTTAAACACTTGTAAAAAATATTTATTAAGCCACCCTTTAAAAAAATTAGATAGAAAACATGTAAGGTACCTTACTGTAAAAAAAAAAATGTCTTCTAGATTGAGAATTCAAAATGTTATTGGAAAAAAACACTTAAAAATAAAATTTTAATTTTATTCTCAAAATGAACAAATGTTTTTAAACATTTTTCAGTATGTATTACAATATTTTTGCTATTAGGTAAAATTTTTTAGTTTCTAATGTATACTATTATTTTTGGAGTTTCATTTCATGAAAAAAATTTTACTTTATATTTTACCGTTTTCACTCGAATGCTTGGTAACTTTTCTTTGTTTTTGGAAAAACTGTTGAGAATAAAGAAAAATAACCTGTTTAAAGAACTGTGTGAACAAAATTTTCTATGCTACGACTACTTTCAAACAATTGAAAAGAAAATGAAGCCAGTTTTTGGGTTCCTTCAAGAACTTCGTACTTTTGGGTATTCTTCGCCCTACGGGTGAGACTTGGTGGACGTGTAATTACGGAAAAAAAACGATATTTTCACGAAAATTTTCTTTTGTCAAAATATATTCACGTTGTTGTCTATCTAAACAAAAAATGTTCGTAAATTATGGATTAATAAAAAAAATTTCAATTGAGTTTTTCACAAATTTTGGAAGAAATCGGGTTTTGTCGACCGGGTCACTCGGTGGGACAATGGGATGGCCCCTCGCGTATATTGTTTACATTTTTTTAATTATTCGCTTAAAATAAAGGGTCGCCCGGAGGTTATTCGTCGGAGGGAATATGGGCGATAATTCCGTGCGGTGGTGGTAGTCATCTCCATCCGAAATATAGCAATGTTCCGAACGGGTGGTAACTTCGAAACGGTGAAATCCATCGCGCCCCGTCGACCGCGAAATTACTAAAATGGGGTCCGCGCGCCATCGCATTTACCGGTTCAAATAATTTACCGTAATACGTTAGCGCAAGAGGACCTCCGACCGCGAAAGAAAACCGATCACGATCCGTGTCGCGTCATATGAATTAGGGACGTGACTTATGTACAACCGCATGTTTGAGAATATTCGAGCACGCTGTACATTTAATTATTACACTTTTTTTTTTTTTTTTAGATTCTGAACGAAGTGAAGAAGCTAGTGTTTTTACAAATGATGTTTATTTATTTTTTTTCCTGTGTACAACTTTTCGTATGGAAATACTTGTCCAAGAGTTTCGATCGGCAACTTTTTGAAACCGGATTTGCCTCTAGATGGTACTTTAGAGAGGTCGTCTTTTGACTTTCTCAATTCTTCAATTTTTTTTTGTTTTTGAAAAAACTATCTAAAATTTGACAAAAACGACTCGGAAACCATCATTTTTTTTTTTTAATCCGAACTATAAGAAAATTTAAACATAGATGGAAAATAATACGAGAAAGATTTTGGCGCAATAAAATTTTGGACATTTTTCTAACATTTTTTTCTCGTTTATTTTTTATATTATTAACTTCAGAATCGTTTTATTGAAGAAATGTTTTTTTGAAATTCAATACACCCGTCAAGAGAATCCCACCCGACGTGCGAAGAACTCTCCGACGAGCGAAGTACTCACTTTTTTTTTGTTTATAAACGATGCACTTATCACAATTTTATTTAATTAATATTTATAATAATAACAATAATAATTAGGCATTATAAAATATTATATTAATTTAAAAATGTTGCTTTTAAAAAATTAAAATATTTACCGACGTCATTGATATATATATGTATATATATTTAGTAGAAAATATACAATGTATATCATAGACACGTGTAAGTATATAAAATGTGAGGTTAGAAAAAAAAGAACCTAATATGATTTATGTATTATAAGGAATGAAGCCATCCAGTGATGACACTTTCTGTTTTAATTTTAGCACATATCTTCAGTATTTAATTAAAATTTTTAATGATTTATTGTTATTATAAACCATTTACATTTTACACGTCTCTTGGAGGGTTACCTAGAATTGTGAAGGATTACAGGTTTTTGATGAGTGGGGATTTGTATGGGATGAAAGATGGAACCTTTAATAGTAACATAATTTAGCTTCTTCGCGTAGTTTTTTTTTAAATTTCAGTCCGAGTGCCGAATATAGTTTGATACATTTTATATTAATGTAACATTAGAATGTCGATTGTTTATTCGTAATTTAAATATTCGTAGAATTCCATCACTATAGTATGAATACTAAATAGTAAATATATTTATTATTATTAAGGCGCGGATTCGTACGCATTTACATATTTGTCATTGTTAAATGATCCCACTACCTACAGAAATACATTGCACGACACTAGCTGACTGATATAAAAACATTTGGCTTCTAGTTGATGTTACATATTTTTACATATTTCACATTTTATTAGTCATTTCATATTTTTGTTAAATACACTCGCAGTATACATTTGTAAAATAAATGCATAATATACAATGTACATATTTTCGAATTTTAAATACATATATCAAACCCGAACCCTACTACTTTTACTAATGTTTTCGTTCGTCAAATTCATTTTGAAGATAATTGCGTTTTAAGCTGCATAGTATGTTGTGATTTGCCGTGATCGTAACTGTTAGGTTGTCGAGATTTAAACATTTTCTTGTTTTTGAACATCTTAGTGTCTCGCGAGAAAACAATTTTTTATTTTTTATTATTTATCCTTACTTAAGACTCGATTTATTTTAATGATTCGCATTTAGCGCATAATATTTACAACGAGTTATTTCGTATTTTTTTTTTTTTTTTACACAGTACAAAGTGTTCAAAAACTACGTCGCAATATTTGTTTGCCGGATAAATAACGTTTTTTGTTCTCAAGACGGCGATTTTCGTTATTTTTAATTTTAATGATTGATAGTGACCGGGTTAATCAAAATTTCAGGGAAAAAACCCGCTGGGCAAAGAAACATCTTGTAATTACTGTAATATTGTAATTTATTGTCAACCACGCTTCGCTCCGCAGTATCTTTGATTTACCGTCGTTCTGAAATTTATTTTAATAAAACGCCACGGTTTTTACGGCGGTGCTGCCCGACACGCCCTACCCCACTACTACCCCTTTCCGCGCTTTTTTATTTTCATTAAGGCTCAAAATATTATTTTATTTTCAGCCCAGGATTATTATTATTATTCATTTATTATCGTTGATAAATGTTAATACACAAATCCGAGCGCTGTACCGGAGAAACGAATGCGAATTCCTTCGCCGTCCAACGCACGACCTTCGAACTTTGTCGAGAAATGTTTTGATAGATTATTTTTGCGCTTTATTTATTATTTTCGCACCGCGAAGTGTAGCGTTTTTATATAATACTCGATAAAAATATAATATGAACACACGAACACTCCGCGTTTCCATACCCGGCGCTCGGCGGCGGAAGATCAACAAGTCGTGCATATTATTATTACCATTATCATCGTTTGTTGTCTGTGGTGTATATAATAGGGTGACCGAATTTATAGAAAGCGAAAACGGCACGAACAAATTAAATAAATTTAAATAAAAAAAAAAAAGTTTTTTTAAACAACTTTTAAATTTTCTATTACAATACCAATTAGAATTAATTTTATATATTTTATTTAATAGTTCTAGAAAACAAATTATTGTATTTATTTTTGTGGTGACACTGTATATAATTATTCTTATTCCAAATCACGTATTTGGGTTGATATCGATTACTCATCGTTTTCTGCCTTTTGTGGCGTTCTGTTTTTCCCCACTTTGTGCCAATTGCTTTTATTTATTATTTAGTCGTGTTAACGAAAATAATCATAAAAATAGCAACAGTGATTTTTTTTTTTTTGAAATTATTGTTGATTTGGTTTTCATGAACAAGTAAACAATTCTTTTCTTCCATCATAATGCATTTGTTTTGATGGAAAATATTCTCACAATTTCTGCACGATTTCCTGGCACTATCGACAAATGTTTTTTTTAGCCAACTGTTCGGAATGGTAAAAATATGTTTCCAGAATTAGTATTGGAAATTGTACGATATTATAATTATCATCCCTCGAAAAGACAATCATCACATATTTTTATGCACGGTTAACTCCCATTTTAGAGTAACGAGATTAAAACGAGAAAAAATAATGCATCACTTTTCATTTTCATTGTCCTACCAGAACTGAAACAGCATAATATTATTTAGTACAGAATTATTTTGTTTATTATACTATCTATGGGGATCAGAATTCCGTAAAAACTGTTTTTTTTTTTCCTGAAAAATTTATCAAATTTGGTTCATGTAAAAATTGTATTTTAATTGTAAGACAATTGTGTAATTGTTTAACTCTAACGAGTAAAGTTACAAGAAACTAAAAAGGTTTGATGAAAAATATAGCTTTAGATTTCAATGTAATGTCCCATTCATATTAATTTAATGCAGACTACCAAGATTTTCTATTTAGTCAGAAGGACTTAAAATCTTTGTAAGACTTCATTAATGTAGAAAATTTCAAGTTTACATAATCATTATTTTTGGAATTACAACCAAATAACTAAATTCGAGTTTTTGACATACTCCACAGGTTTTTACTGAAATTTTCGATAGTTTTTCCAACAGTCAAAGTTAGGAAATATTAATGAGAATTTCGAAAAATGACTTCCTCGAAGCAGATTAAATTTCATATATTTTATACACTCAAAGACTGAATGTATATATATATTTTTTTTTTTGAAAGAGTTACTACCAAAATAGTAATAGTAGTAGTAAAACTCGTACATAAATAATAATAATAATAATAATAATAATAATGTAAAAAAAAAGTACACTTACATCAATATAAACATACGTTCTTCGATTTTCTCAGAATTTAAGGGAATAAAAATATTTTTTTGAAAATATTATCATGTCTGATCATAAAGTTTTACTTTAGCCAAAAAGCGATGTGTCTGGCTCACCGCGCATATTATGGTCGTGGTACACGTGAATAATAAAGTATAATAATAATATGCAAAACGTTTTTTTGTTTTCTACGAGCACATTAATTAATATCATTGTCACGGCACACGTCGCGGCCAACAATAATATTATAGAGGTATATTGAATTTGCGGTCGAACGAACATAATAATAATAAATAGCCCATGGGTGGCCAAACTTTTTTCGACAATTACCCACAGAGAATACAATTTTTTTCTTTGGATATCGGCTTGAATAATAATAAATAATTATAAAAATAAAAAAAAAAAAAAAAAGAAAAGAAAAAAATGCTTGAATTTGCTGCGTGTCAGCGTGATAATTATTAGTTTAATGTTTTATTTATACGTATGACACGCATTAATGAACAATAGCACAAAGTTAGATAAAATATTGAAATAAAATAAAATTATTATAACTTGAATAAGTGTGTTAAAAATGTAAAAAGGTACAATGCGACGACAAAGTCAAAACAATGAACGAGTATGTGGGCACAATGTAATGACTGTGAATTTCATGACAATAAACTAAAAAAAAAATATTATAACATATTGTAGGATTTATGTTAAAAATATCGACGACTGTGGACTCCAACCAGGTCACTGCTTCCGGAGGATACTTTGACAGATTGTTCTAGGTCGCCGCCGTATAGCAATTAGTAAAAATAATAAACGTGCGTTTTTTGGTTTTTTGGTTTTTTGTTTTTTTTTGGTGTCAGACAATATTTATTTGAAAACAACAGATAAAAACTATGGTACATAAAGTGGAACGAGTACAGAAGAATATAGTACGAGTAATTTTATAAAAATTATAAATAACATTAGGTATTTTCTGGTAAAACCATTGTAGGTGGTTTATGTTTTGTACATCACGCGATCTTCTTCCAGCAATAGGCCACGTCATTCGTTTTTAGTCTAAAATTTGCCAATATCAAGTCCATTTCGAAACATTAGTTTGCACACAACAGTATATTATTATGTATTTTGTATTTTTAACCACATGAGCATATTATCGTATTTTTGTCACATGGCAGTCCCAATTTCTTCATACCTACTTGATACGGTTCACCGCCGGTTCTAATGGTTTATCCAGAGATTTCCAAATATATTGTTTATTATGGCGGCATGTTTTGATTTGAGAGCTGTGTTTAGTTTTTTTTTTTTTTACTACTCAATGAAAAAATACGCCATAGTTTCAAGAAGACAAACGTTCAAAATCGGCCCTCAAAAACTCGGAGACGCGACAGGAAAAAACACAACAGTCCCATTCGCGTTGCAATTCGTGACATAGAAATGTCAAAATTGGTGACAATAGGTGATGGTCACAATACGTCGATTAGGTGATTTCGTAAAAGATAATATTAATAACTAAATCGAGCTTTTTCTGTATGTTTTATGCTCTTGTGAGACGTCCCATGTAGTCGGTTGAACGAAAAGTGGCTTCTGAGCCACGAGTAGCAAATTTTCGTCAAGGTTTTTGAATAATGGCGTGAAAACAAAGCGCACGCCCGTTTTGATGTATAACATATTAAATGTAAAAAAAAATTATGTTTATAGCCTGATAAAACTATAGAAGTCTCGAGTAACCAACCGGAGAACGAACGTAAAAACGAAATAATAAAAAATAAATAATACCATAGCCGTCCAGGACGTGTGTTTTATGCGCTCTGATCGTGCGTCACTTAGTGATTCCCGTTTATCAGTGTGTAAGTTTATATGTGCAAGTCTTTTCATCGTAAAAATGAAAAGACTTACACATTTGGCCACCGGCTAATTTTCATTCACCCGATTATTATTATTACGGTTCAATGAGTTTATACTGAGTGATAAAATTAAAATGTGTGATCGCCTAAACGTAAAACATGTTTCATAATACATTTTATACGTTTGCTAAAACATGGAGTTGCTTTCTGATAAAGGCTCTGTTTTCGATGTTCATCTGGTATAGATTTGAGTCACTACTTAATATAATTTTAATTTTCGAAAATTATGTTTCGTGAAAATAAGTTGATGTGAAACACACTTGCAGTTATAAAGCTAAATCCCAAGCAATTCAATTTAAATATGAGGAAATTACATGCAATTATCAATAAACTCTTGAAATATACTAGCAAACACGTCGTAAAAAAAAAAAAAAAAAAACAGACGTATTTTGCACCGTGGGTATTCTTCACTCCTAAGATTGGATTTGGAGGGCGTGTTAAATTTTAAAGAAACAATAAATCATTTCTCGAATGAAATGATTCTCAATAGAGCGTTTTGTCAAATTTTGCGTAGCTTTTCCCAAATTTTGAGAAAATTATTGAGAATTGAAAAAGGGTTAATAGAAAAAAAAAAAAAAAAAAACTAAATGTTGTATCATATTAAGTACGTGGACAGTCTGAGAGCATATGGATAATGTACCAGGTTCAAATTTCTATAATACTGAGTGTGTAATTTTATTGATTGCATTTAACCGGAATACCAAATGATCTTTTAAAAAATGATTCTTCCATAGCCACGCCCTCTCAAATTCGCCACCGAATGGAGGATAAATTCTGATCTGTTGAATACATTTGAATAGTATTTGTGATTTTATAGGAAAAACATTGAAATGTAACCGACCACCCTTCCCCCCTCCTAACAGAGACTGTTGCATATATATATATAATAAAGTTCCAGCAGGGTCGTTGAATAATAACTATAATAATGGCGAGAGAAATCCAACGCCATCGCATGATATTCGCACGATTCCGCATAACATAAATAAAAAATATGATAAAAAAATAAAAATCGAAAAACAGGTGATATTGACTGACGGCCGCTTATGGAAAACGCGTGGCCTTTTTCGATTTTCATTTTTTGTAAAAACAATGCGGACGGGAAGACACTTCAGAGCGGCTGCTGTGCATTAAAGTCTGCCCAGGCGTGTATTTTCGAACCGCTCGAGTCGGCCGTGCTTTTGCGCCGCCGTCGTTCGTTTTCCCTTTGTTTCGTTAAGTTTTTTTTTTTTTTTTTCACGAATTTTATTGTTTGCGTTTTAATTTAACGTTTTACGAAGCCGCATTAATTTGCGAGCGCACGCGCGCGCGCGCGAATTTCTCGCTCTTCGCTATTATTTTTTCGCCATTCACGAACGGTGGTCCTAAACTTGTTATTATTTTCGTGACAAAGACGAAACACTATTATTTCAACGTTGTGCGCGCGAAGAATTTTTTAATTTTTTATAAATGTACGCCGTTTTTTTTTTTTTTATGAGAATTAAGCGATTTTCGAAAAATATAATTCACTCGGAACGTAATACGCACGTTTCGTACACTATATTGGGGGGTGGCCAAATGATGATGGTGGCACTACTTACTTAATATTTTGACATTTTTTTTTTTTTTTTTTTTTGTTCATCACAATTAATATTAAATTACAACCATCGGTGTAAAAAGTTAAAATAAAAATGTTTTCGGACAAAATTAAATACATTGTATTATTTGTGAGTGGTTGTATATTTTTTTCGTGTATTATGAGCTCCTCGAGATCTGGTTAATAATGTACGTCATGATGAACATTTTTATTGATGTAGAAGTGACACAAAGTTATCGCAAAGATGATTTTTAGTTAAATTCGAATGATATATGTATTTGGATTCGACTAATTTACATTACTGTCAAGTGAATCACAAAAATACGTCATTCCTTGGTGATTTTCATGGTAAAATGCATTTTTTAAGGGCTTTTTATAGCATTTTTCCACGATTTTTAGTGCATTTAAATCCAAACCCTGTAATATATGAGTAATCAATATATAAGATATATAATCGTTAAACAAATATTGGCGATAAAGCTGCACACTCGAATATTCATTACGGGCGGCTTTGACTTTGGCAATAGACGAAAAGTCGAGTAAGACCTTTGATTGATGTAGAAATATATTGAACTGTTTTGATTGTACCTAGAGCTTTTGTTTATACCGACAGGAAATGGTAGGTAGAGAAATACAGATAAAATTGTATTATTACCTCTCTCGTGTAATTAAATTTTCACGTAGATAACAATAAAACTACAAATAGGCATACGGAACGTCCTACGATAAAAAAAAAAAGAGAGAGAGAGAGAACATATTATTTGAGTTATTATCTACGCAGTAAAGTATTATTGGTCTGTTTATTATTGTCTACTTTTCAAATCACAATATTAGTTCCATAGACACACTACTTTTGTGCGATATTGCAGCAATCGTTTTAAACACACTTGTTTTATATTAATTGGAAAATTACTTTCACCGTTAATTTTAGATTCTGAATGGGGTGAAGAAACTAGTGGTTTTACAATAATGTTCATTTTTATGGAAACCTTTTCTTTTTTTCCTTCAAAATGTGATCGGATCAATATGTGTAACCTAAGTTTCCGGTAGACAATTTGGTTCACATGGTAATTTTTGAAATAATTCATACGACAAACCATAAACGTGGCTTTATTTTTATTCCATAACATTTTCAGTATCTTATTTTAAAAATTGAAAATTTCATACGTTTACATTAGATAAAATATACATACTTTATTGACAATATGGAAATCAGTAGTCAATTTTTATTTATACGTGGCTCAAATATCGAATTGATAATGTTCACGGATAATTAAATTGATATATTATGTTTTGTTGTTATTCTAAAGCGAGTGCTTGAGAAGTTGAAATAGCTTTTAAGAACTGCTGAATATAAAACGTTTTGCATTCACTTAAAAACCTTAGACATAAATTCATTTACCGAGCTCCTCTCAGATCGTTTTCCAAAAACATTGATTTATTTTTTTTTTGTATTTATTATATTTATAGTTTTTTTTTTTTTTTTTTTGAATTTCAATTGATTTTGATATGGATTTTGAAAATTGAACCAAACCGTTCCTTACTCATGAGTAGTTTATTGTGTATATTTTGATTACTAAACTCGATGAGTACTTATACAAAACTCATATTATTATTTTAAATATTTTTTCGTACAACTGCAAATATCACGTTATAAAATATCAGAGGTTCATTGAGAAATATTTATTTCGTGTAAGGTCGTTTTGATTAATTCAATGTTGTAGTTTTGTCTAATACATTTTCCAAAAACATAACATATCTCATTTTAAAACCATAGCGCTTGAAAACAGCATGTGTTGGAAAGGTACCCGAACAAAGTTATAATGCACGTTTCTATAGTTCATCACTAGGGTAGGAAAATGTAGACTATATAACAATAATTAGGCGTAGGAACAGTTTTACTCAGTAAAGTAACATAATATTTGAAAATCATAACTTTCTCATCAGTCACGGAGAAGCACAGTAACGCCCGCAGTATTATTATTATTATTATTATTTAAATGGAAAACAGTATCGTGTGTTTTGAACAAAATTTAACATTTCGAACACTTAAAATACAATTTGATTTTTACTCGCACCATCTATAAACATTAGAAGGATTAATTATCGCGTGCGATATATCTATAATATGGTACATTTAAATGAAATTCAGTCGTGTCAACGTTGCAATAAGTCGAATAAGTCGATTGACCCATCACAAATTCACATTTTTTTTTTTTTTTTTTTTTCGTTTTTTCCAAATAATATATCCCGGTGATTTTTGTAATGGCTCGTAATTAAGTTCGTACTCGCGTAACGGCGTGGTTGGAAAAAAATTATCTGATCCGTGGACAAACAAATGCAAATGAGATGAAGTATTATTATTATCGTGGCAGCGACGGCCGATGAAATCGACCGAAACCATCGTCGCACAGCCCGTATGCTTTCGTGAATCGTAAAATGTAAATCGACACTGCAGGAGATCACAAAAAAAAAAAAAAAAAAAAAAATGTTTTTCACACTGTTGTCATGCGCGTACACATAAGCTTTCACACGTTACTTTATACATATATATATATATTATAATGTCTGCATTATACTCGCATAATATACTACAATGAAACGCGTACGAGCACATAAACACGTATATTATTGACGTGCATACAGTGTGATCGCATTATTTTCACGTAACACAAGATATTTCGGTCGGATTGATTATTTTATTTGCGCCTAAGCGGTGCTAATGAAATGCTCATTTCGTGAAATCTTCTACATTATTATTTTGTTTTATTGTAATTTGCTGTACGCGCGTTCAATATTAAAATTATATTACGTAAATAGCCGATTTTTAGAACCGGAATCAGTGCTTTTTCTTTGGTAAACAAAAAAAAAAAATAGTTCTGGGCACGCCGCCAACGGACTGAGAACTTTCTTATTATGCTATCCGCATAGGCGCGTGCGTAGTAATCCATTCGTACCCACCCAGGTGCTGTTTATTTGCACGGCGTCGACGTGCTAGTCAGTAACTATCAACTTTTTCCGGCCTTTGCCCTCCTCACGGACATATAACAGTTTTTCATATTACAACATTTTGAAAAAAAAAACCGTGCGAGCGGCGGACGTGACCCACAAAAGGCGCGACACGCGAATTGTGCGGGCACACAAATATATATTATTTTTCTTTTGTCACTTTTGTCACAGGCTCAGATCAAGCAGTCGACCCGACAATTCAACTTATATATATATATATATATATACTACCGTATATTACTTTAAGCATCACACTCGGATTTATCGATTTTTTTTTTTTTTTTATGACAGTCATTTTGATTTATAAAAATATATGACTGAATAACGGTCGGAAATGTATTAAAATATTTTATTCATCCGTTCATACATAAGCGTACACATTCGAGTGTAACGTTTAGTCGACAGATTCATTTGACTTTCTCTCGGGACGATTTTGGAAAATCCGAGTTGACAAACCGAAATATCTATAATAATATATATATATATGGTACTGTTGAACAGACGATCGCGCTGTACAGTGTACGCGTCGTTATACCTTGGTAAATAATACATACGCACATTGGATGTAATATAGATGGACACTGTACGCCGAATTATATCATCATTGTTGTATTGTTTGTGTTTTGTTTTTCCGCAGACATACTGTTCAATTTCCGGACCACGTTCGTGAACAAAAAAGGCGAAGTGGTATCGGATTCCAAGACAATCGCCTTCAATTACTTGAAGAGCTGGTTCGTGGTGGATTTATTCGCCGCGCTGCCGTTCGACCTGTTGTACGCGTCCGACGTTTACAGCGGAGACGTGAGTATATATCGCCGGAGCAGCAGCACAGAGAGGCATACGAGTTTTTCCAATGCGTGTGCGTGTGCGTGCGCGCGCAGAGGGAAGGGGGGTAGTTGTACGTAATACTTTATCCCAAAACTACGTAGAAAAATTTACGATCTTTGCAAACTCTCGACCGTCGTTCGTCGTCGACGTCCTTCTCTATCCCGCTCTCACGCGCACACCCTTTTCTTTCTCTTGATCCACCTGTTTGTCTTCACCTCCCACGCGCACTTTTCGCTCGTGCCAAATATATCTACGCCGAGCAGTTCACAGTCAATTTACTTCTAAACATGTGAGAAATTTAACCGTGCAACAGCCCAGCCCAGCGAGAACGACGACGACGACGACGACGACGAGACGGTCGCTGGAGCGAAAAACTTTTCTCCGGGCAGAGGAGGAAATATATATATATATATATAAAAAAAAAAAAAAAATGCTTTTTTGTTGTTATTACAGTTTCTCGGATCTCGTAATAATAATAACGTAGGCTTCTCCTCAATCTCTAATGACATACTACAACAGTTGGTTCGAATAACCGCTACTCCTCCTCCCCCACCCCCCCCCGGTGCAGTGGCGGATGACAAAAATATTATTTATTTAAGCAAGTCAAGTGTCCGTGTAGTTGTTACACGACGACGACGTTGAGAAATACGCGGGGTTAGAAAAACTCGAAAAGAAACCTAATTTGTTATCAATGTGGGTGTACGCCGCAGTCGTGTGAGGTATCTATAAAGCGAGAGAGTAGAGAGATAATAAATCATTGGTTTTCACGCGCAATTTAATTTGCCGTGACAAAAGTATATAAAGTAAAACGATGGGTTAGAAGAAGAAAAAAAAAAAGAAACAAAAACAATTATTAATTAAAGTCGAATACGCATTAAAATCACACATAGTTTATCTGAAAATCATTCAATAGTTTTAAATTCTGAATGAAGTGAAGAAGCTAGTGTTTTTACAATGATGATTATTTATTTTTTTTTTATTTTTATTTTTTCTGTGTACAACTTTTTGTATAGAAATACTTGTCCAAAAGTTTCGATCAATAACTTTTTGAAACCGGATTTTCCTCTAGATTGTACTTTAAAGAGGTCATTTTTTGAATTTCTCAATTCTTC
>JAIPRM010004015.1:0-24174 GCA_025469315.1 Stegophylla sp. TES_Ste_2020 | reverse complement strand
GTTTTACTGAAGAAATGATTTATCGTTTCTTTAAAATATAATACGCCCGTCAAGAGAATACCACCTGTCGTGCGAAGTACACCCATCGTGCGAAGTACACCCATCGTGCGAAGTATGTCAGCTTTTTTTATTTTGTATTTTAATCTAAATAATTTGAGATTTCTAAAACAGTGATAAAATTAATATAGTTAAATCAAAATAAATAAATAAATAAAAAAAAATTGGAATAAATTTCAATTGTGGCATATAAAAAAAAAAAAAACGGAAATTTCTTTTTACACGGTAGCTTTTGAGATCCTATTCCGAAATTTCAATTTGGGAATTTTAAATCATGTTAGAATTGGTATTTGTTCTTTTTTCGTTCAAGCGGTTATAAAAGGGTGAAAAAATCTAAAGAAAATTAGGAACGATTTTGGAGCCAAACAAAAAAAAAATCAGTGGTGGGAGATCAGGTTTGGAACTGACGTGGAATTACCCATATATAGGTATGTATATGAAAAAAATTGTAACAAATCTTCAGTTCATATAATATCAAGAACTTAAAATTATTACATAAAAAAACTTAAAAAACTGAGATTTTTTTCAAAATTTTATGCATATTCTAAGAGTAATCAATTTTTCTTAAAAAAAATTTTAATTAGAAATCAATTTTGTTGTTAATGGGAAAAAATTGAAAGTTTATAGCACTATCGGTTTAACGAATAAATTACTATAATCCATTTAATATTAAAATTAGTTTACGGCATATTTTACATAGTTTTTACTCTATTATAGATAATTGTTGTAGATAATTTCGTTATAAAAATAAAATTGACAAAATATATATCTAAATAAATTATTTAGTGAGAAGTGGAAAGGAAGAAAATGTTGTGGTGTTAAGTGTGCTCGAGCCGCAACTCCCTAGGCAAACTTTGGTGTGCTGTCAGCAGTGCTTAAAAGTGAGTTGTATGAAAAATGACAAAAAATAGATACTGATGTATACATATATACACTAACTGTACTCGAGCACTTCGTTACGCGAAAAAACCTGTCCATCAAAATCAGTTCAGCCCGTATAAACAGAATGTCGAACTCTATATAGTTTTATTTATTTAGATCATCGTGTTGTCGTGGTTAAACCCCCCCCCCCCCGTTAAATTCGGTTTAGCCGTTCGAAGACTATAATACACAGACTAAAAACCTTCAGTCACCCGTAAAAAACAATTCGGTCCGTACAAACGCATATTATATACCATTATTTATAATAATTTAGGGCAGAGGACTTGTAGCATTTGCATATTTTGTTTTGCTTAGTTACAAAAGTAGCAGAGTACGAAATAAAATATGCTTTTACAAAGCTTATTTTCCAAAATTAATGTTAAAAAAAGTACGTATATATATATCATTGGTTATTTTCCCAATTAATATAAGTCTTTCATATGTTTTCGTTATGTATTATAGGTATGTACCTAAAATTGTATTTTTAAAATCATTGTAACTTCTATTGTATTTGTCACTTTATTTGCTCTTATTATTATATAATTTATGTTTTAAATTGTTAAATATTACTCTCTATCTCTAGCACAAGCCTTAAAAGAGATAAATAATCATTTAAACAAACTTAATGTTTTTTTTTTTATATTTTATGTAATTGATGATGGGTTTAAAGAAATTAAAAAATAAATAAATAAAAAAGCTATTTTTGAAATTTTATTTTGCATAAAAATATGCGTATTTTGGGTATTTTTGATTTTTAGGACATATTTTATATTTTTTTACTCTATTTTAAACTTTTTGAGACATATTTAATTTATTTCAATTTTTTCCACGCCGACATTTTTATTTCAAACAATTCAATCAAAATTTTTAGATAAAAATTTATTTACTTTTAATTTTTGACTCGTAATATTGTTTTTGACTGTCCGCGACACACACGTACTTCCTGGAAGCACTCGAGGATTGCGTATATAGCAATAATAATAAATTATCTGTAATTAATTTTATTAATAGATTCATATAATCGTGTATGACATTGGTTTAAATTATAATTTAAATTAAGTAATTGTTTTGACTCATTTTAAAGCCTATTTATTTCATTAATACTTTTAAATTAAATCGCAAAAAAAAATGTTATGCATATTTTAAGTGCATAAGTGCTTGCATACATTTAGTGTTTTTTTAGAGCTACAAGAGTCCTCTGCCCTGATAATAATTAATTACTCAATTTTTAACACGAATTTACAGAATTTAAATTGTGTTTAAAACCTGCTCCGTAATGTGTACTCTTTAATTTAATCAAAAAAAAAAAATCAAGATAATCGAACGAGTGGTTTCTGAGGACATGCGTGCCAAAGACTTCCATTTCACATTTATATGCATTACAAGGATAATAATATATATACTAGTGCGTGGGGTCATTTGGAATGACAGAAATTACGTCAGACATGAACCCATAAATCCTTGCTTTTATGTGACGTAATACAATTTATAAGATTGTATAATCGTACCTATATCATACTCACATACAACTTACTTACATAAATGTGTGTGTGTGTGTGTGTGTTTGTGTGTGTACCATATGTGCGGGAATTTCCAGGTGGTTTCTTTTCCAATGAAGTGCCTACTCTCAGCTGTCTTCCTTCGCTCCCCGCGGCGCATCCGCTTCCCCTATTTTTCTTCCGCTTCCACCCCCCCCCCGGTCCGCCGTTGCGACCCATCATCATCATCATCATCGCTGCGATCCCGCGGCGTGGATACACGACGACGTGTGGGCAGGAGGGACACGGAACCACCGCCACCGCCACCCCCCCCCTTCACCCGCTAAAAATCGATATGAGGCGACCTACTAGTTTGACGTGAGCACAGCAGATTGTTCGGATACAAGTTGGTGGTCGGGAAGTGCCGTGGTCTGGAAGCCGTGGACAAGCGCAAGCCGAAACAGAGGAGTGCCGAGAACACTAGCAGGCCGACCACGACGCCAAACAGAGACGTGCCACCAGCTTTGCGATCGGATTCGTCTGCGGAAAAAAAATAAAATAAAAACCTGATTGAGAAACGCATTTATCGATAGTCACTGCACACGCATTATCCGGTCCGAAGGACTACGGATGATGGCTTCGGCGCTGCAGCTGGTAATAACTAACGCGCTCGCGTCGTACCTTGGGAACAAAAGCTGCTCCTGGCGTTCGTAGGTCTGGACACGGTGACGATGTGGTAGCCCTGTTTGCATTTGCATATCGCGTTGTGGTCCACCTGTGCGCACACCGCGTGCTTGTCGTGCACCTGACACGTGTCGTCTTGGAAACATTGTTCTCCCAACCCTGAAATCAAACACTGTGTGTGAATCAAAGTCTCATTTTTTTTCCTCCATAAATATACAGGTGAAATTTTCTCCCCTTTCCCAACTTTCCCCTCTCATCGTCATATCAACCGACTCTGCTCGTTATCAGTAACGACGGATTTAAGGCACAACGATCGCATAGAAAATATTAAAATTTGGATGGTGAATTTTTAAACCCACCCTTGCTCGATATACATGTATATATCATCGCATTGACGTGATTCTACAATATTTTAAGGGTTGCAAACATCATAGGTCCAAATATCGTAATGACAAATTAAGCTATTTCCAAAGTCATATATAGTGAAACCTCTGAATAACAGACACTCTCTTGTTCCCAAAAATTCGTCCGTTATTCACAGGTGTCCGCTATTTAGATGGGGGTTCAGCTTGCAACGAATACACCCCCGTTCCCGTATAATTGCCCGCTATTTTGAGGTGTCCGTTAGGGGAGGTTTCACTGTATTTATATATACCGTATTCCACAGTCTGTGTGTGGTCCGGTCTTTTATGAATAATATTTTTATTTTATAACAACATTTACCCCCCTATATTTTAATGAAATAAAATGATTTTTTTTTTTCAAATATCAACAAGTTTTAACTCGCTGCTCTAAAAGAGAAACGAGTTAAAAAGTCTCCACCAGCCACTTTTTGAATCACAATTCATCATCATCACATACTACTTTTAAGAGGTTATTTTTCAAAACTCACAAAAGTTTTGTCAAAATTTGAGAAGAGTTTCCCAAAATTTAACAAAAAAAAAAAAGACTCTGAAACAGTGACGTTTACAGATTTTTTTTTGCCAAGGACTAGTTTAAATCTAGTCTAGCCATAACTAAATATTTTTATGGAGACAGAAAATTGAATCCAGACTCCAGAGTAGATAATAATTAGACAGTTAATATTTATAGTAAATCAGTTGAGATTATGTAATTTTATTTAATTTCGTAAATGTAAATCGTACTTCACTAATATGAAGGATTTTTTGCGTTCATAAAATATATATTAATGATAAACACTGGACTCTAGATGGTACTTTAGAGAGGTAATTTTTCAAAATTATCAATCGTTTTCTTAAAATTTGGGGAAAAACTACTCAACATTTGACAAAAAAAAAAAGACTCGGAAACTAAGTTTTTTTAATCCAAATTTTATGAATGTTTAAACATAGACAATAATATCTTGAGAAATATCTTAGCATAAGAAAATTTTGAAAATTTTGATGCATCTAAGTAAATGCGTCTAAGCGTAAAAGCGTTAAAATTTCCCGACAAAAATAAAGTTATTTTATCTTGACCTACAAAATAATTGCACTCTTTGTTTGCGAACCAATCGATAATACAAAGTATAGGAACAGCAAGTGTATTGCTTTCGTCCCCAGGCCATGTCATTTTTTTTTTTTTTTTTTTTGTTTCCTTTATTTTTTTTTTCTCGTGTTTACTTAAACTATAAACATGACGTATACGTTAAGATTTTGCTCGTAAGTATATTAAAAAACTGCGTGTGTTCATTGTACGAGTATTCATTCCCCGCTTTCGATTTTTATTATAGACAAAAAATAAATAGCATCGATTGTGTACAATATTATCGTCATCGTGTACCCGGGTGACTCATTAGACCAGTGGTTCTCAACCGGAGTGTGTCAGGACAAACAGAGTGTGAAGATTTCAGTTCCTATAAGTCAATAAAAGTGAGAAGAACGAAGTGTTAGAAAAAATAATGATTGAGTACTGGGCCCCACTGAGAGAACTCGTGTCCTCTTTTTACTATTTACTAAAATATACATGTATAAATTATATAATTATATACCTAATCAATATTGTATATAGAGGTTTTACTTACAAATTGAATTTCCTAAATAGTTAAAACATGATATTTATTTAATATACAGGTAGTCGAGCAAGCGAATGGAGTAGTAACATTAGAGAATTCAATTTTAATTATTTACGGAACGTAAAACAAAAGCTGGACAAGATGATACATTAGTAGTATCTCTTCGCTCATCGGACATTCTGTACTCTCGTTGACATGAGAAGATAGGATTACACACACAACTCGCACTTCAACTCGGCCATTTGGACGGATGATGCATCATTGCTTATCATATGGGATCCTTCGTACACTCGACACATGGTAAAGTCCATACCGTTTTCCAGAAAAAAAAAAAATACAACCAGAATGTACATTGGTAGAATATATAAATAAAGAAAATAAATTTGCAAAATTGAAAATTAACAGGATGTAAAAATCCCAGAAGGTATTATGATAGAAAATAACGAATACAGTCATTGAATCCTAGTTATTGGCAAATATCGCTTTCCGGTATATAAATTAAATTTAATACCCATTAATTTGTCCTTTTATTGGAGGCAATTCGAGTACGCCCCATTATTGTAGTTCTGTGAATTTATTTTCTGGAAATTTTCTGTTTCTGATATCTCACTTTCTGTAAAACTACATACTTTGATTAAAATTTTAGGCTTTCAACTTTTTGGGATTTAAATTCTGTATTTTTATTCTATGTTCTCATTTTATTTTCAATACAAATATATTTCTAGAACATTAATTTCCAGTAATTTTATTTTCTGTAATTTTATTTTATTATTCTGTTCAATTTATCTACTTTCTGCAAAATTATGGGTTTCCACATGATAGTGTATGTAGTACCTATTACTATTATTTTAAATTTTAAAGCAATGATAAATAATTATTCCTAATAAATACCGTAGTATATATATATATAATTAGGTATATTTATTAAATCTTGTTAAAACGTGAAGCAATCAATGAAATATAATAAATATTTATTGTGATACGAATAAAACTTTAAAACTATATTATGTTATTAATTATATTATATTTTAAATTTTACGTTTATGTCTGTTTATTGTTTCCGCTCAACACTAATCATCTAATATAATTAATTTAAACATTGTTAAAAATTTTTACTAATTACTTATAGTAGTACGCGATACAATTTATTACTCACTGTAATTTACTTCGGGCATTAATATTTAGATTAGCTACAAAAATGTATTTAAATCTTATTGTTGCAGTTTAGTGGGCTTTATTTAAAATTAACCTTCACTTCAGCTTTAAGACCTATTAAACAAATCATACGATTTTAATATACCATTAAAATATGCTTAAAAGTTTTTTTATTTCAATCAGTTGGTATTTTTCGCCAATACAATGCATCAAGTTCTAACACACATCTTTATATATATTTGTTTGAACGAACCACCTTTTTTCCTTCAATAGGAAATATATATATATATAAATAAAAACCGTGTTGCTATCTATCGACTGTCACCTGCACGGTTTTCAATATTTGAAATATTTTTCGAAAAATGAATGTTTTCATTATGACATTACGTTGCGCCTTACGTATTGAAATGACGACGACCCAAAACGATCACGTCACAGCAGCACAGATTAAAATGTATCACATGTAACCCCTTGTCACTTTCACATCCACTTTTATTTCATATTTTCTCCTCTCGAACTACACAAACATAGTATATATACATATATCTCCAAACTTGGCCCTATATCAGTGATTCTCAATCTTTTTAAGGACCACGACCCAAATTATTTTTCAAAAACCTATCGCGACCCCCCTAGTTTTACATTTTTAGAACAAAAAGGTAGTTCTTAAAAATCAAAATTAAATTAATACTTTATTAATTTATAAATTAATTGGTTTATAATGAATAAAATTTTACAAATGTGCCACTTCATCATTTTTACAGTGGAGTTTGGTTAAAAACGTAATTTTTTGAGAAATTATAATATAATTAAACGAATTTCTCGCGACCCCCCAAAAGTTGACTCGAGATCCACCAGTGGGTCGCGACCCACACTTTGAGAAACACTGCCCTATATTGATTGCTCGCAAAATACCTACTGCGTCGAGAATGGATATTCGATCTTACATTATGTACACGCACACAAATATAAAACTAACTGACCCGTTGTTTTTCAATCCTCGTCGAAGGGATAGAACAATAAAATCAGAGTGTTGCATGCGCATAAAACAGAAATCCATCTGTAAAATGTTTCCCTCCCGTACACACAATATACTGAACACCCTGTAATCTGTATGATATTAAATCCGTGAGTGTACTAGTATAATATATTATATTCATGACCCCGACTGCCAAATAATATCATTCGCACGTATATATCACATATCATATCCATAATAATATACTCTAGAGAATAAAAAATACCATTTGTATCGGCTACAAAACGCAATGCGATCACGAATAACTTTGCTCGTTACAACAACAAAATGCACGCGGTAGAATTTCTAGAGTAGTTGTATGTGTAACTGAATCGTATCGCAGTAAAATTATTATTAAAATTTAAATATTTAATTGACAACTGTTAATAATAGATCCGATATTGATTTTCGAATCATTTAATCACGAATCGTTTGAACATAATGTCTGCTATATGATGATGATACGAGTATGATGTGGAATAATGCACTAAAAAATCTCAAAATGAACTCTAAAAAAAATCGAAAATGCCTTAAAATTTTTGAAAAACGCATTAAAAATTTATTTATTGGTTTAAAAAAAAACGGTATTATAAAAATAATGTTATCGAACATATTTAATTTTAATCATTTGATGTAATAATAATAATAAAATAGGTACCTATTTATTTAATAATATTCACATATTTTAATGATTTTCATAAAACAACATAATATTAACAATAAATTCAAAAGTGGTGGCTTACTAAGTTAATGTGATATAGAACTACTATACATAATCCACTTGACGTTCATTTAACAACTAAAATACAAAAATATTATTTTCAAAACCTTGTGAATATGAAAAATAAAATACCAATTAATAATTAATCATTTTGATATTTTTTTTTTTTAAAGAAATGAAAAATTTTACTATACTTTTACCTGGGTAAACAGTTAGTGATGAGATTTTTAAAAATACACTTATAATATCTAAATTTCGATTTGTCGAGTTAATTATTACTGCTACTTACTATTTGAACTAAATTTTCTATTTGAAAAGTTTCTTACTTTATTGGTAGAGATTAACTTTATGAGATTAACTTTATGCATGAACGGAGTATTCTCGACGGCCAGATGACGTTTGTTTCACGTGATAATTCAACATTTAATCTCAAACGGTAAAGTGAGATTAACAAAAAGCTTATTGGATATAATAGTCATGAATTATTATATTTCAGTTAATAAAAAAATTGCTAAATTATTTCAATGTCAGATATAAAATTAATATTTTTTTTTTAAAAAAAAACGGTCAAATAACTATTAATTTTTAAAATATTATAAGAAAATTGAACGTTTAATGTTGAAATAATTTACAATCACATATGATTGTGATTTTTAAATATTAACGAATAATGTTATTGTTTATTTCAAAATTGGAAAGTAAAGTACATTATCAATATTTAATAAAAGTATAAATCATTTCACATTTGTAGTATTATCCTGGAAAATAATTTAAATTTACAAAAATTAATTTTACACTTCTAGTAGGTATAGATACCAGAAATGTTTTTTTTTTCATATTTATGATTATTATTTTGACTACTATATATGTGGACTATAAAATATTATTCACATTATTTCATCACGTACATCATTGTATTTATTATAAATAATTCACTTAAATACACACATAAAATATATAATAGTTAACGTAATATCTAATACGTCATATAAATTTATTAACTATGCCTTTGTTATCAGTTCATATTTTTCCATATTATTTAAATTTTCTTTCAGGTGTGATACAAACAACTTCTTTTAAAATGTCGTCTTTTGAGATATTTTTTAAAAATAATTCAATTTTAGTCATTTAGTCGTAACCAAAAACTGATAATGTAAGAAACTCAAAATATTCACCTATTATCATCAATAACGTGTAATACAGATCAAATATAAAATAAAAAGCATTTGACCATTTTTCAAATATTTTTTTGTAAATTTTTTCTAATAATATTTTTAATCCTTAATACGGTACCTTATTAAGAAATGTTCTAATGAAGAAATAATGAAATTGATCTTTTCTTTAAAGTTCAACACACCCACCAAGAGTATCTAAACCGAGAATTGAAGAATACACATGGTGCAAAGTATGTCCGGATTTTTATCATAAATGGAAGGATTATGAATAACATGATTTTATAGAGCATTGAAAGTTTATGTTAAAAATGTAACACACAAATAACTTCACTTCAAATTTTCAAACATTTATTGCTTCCTCTTACAACTTACAACTCGTTTTACAACAAAGCTCAACAAATTTAAGCGTAGTTTTTGACAAGTTTCCGAACTATTTTACCTATTATTAATATTCAAAATGTTCCTATAGGGATTAAAATTTAAAATTCTAAAGTTTTTGTTCGAACTTGAAAGTTTGCTCTAAACGCAATCAGTAACTACTTAATATTTCAAAAGATATTTGAAGGACGCCAGTTTGTCGGTGTTATAGCTTTTGCTTCCATGTTTTCAATTTTTTAAATGAATACAAAAAACTAATTTTTAAAGTGAGATAAAATAATTTATTAAAATGTACTTATAACTCCTCCGTCGTTTAGTTCCTTTAGAAAACATAATAATAATAATAATAATAATAATAATAATATTAATAGCATCATAAAAATAAATTTCTTGTAGTACTAACAATTATAATTTGTAAGTGAGCAATTATTATATATATAAAAAAAATTAAATCGCTAAATGCTTAGGTAGTAATGAAAATGAAAACGTTTTGTATAATGAAAACGTTTTGTATGCATTAATGCACAAAAACATAAATTAAAATGTACAGTTAGATTTAATTATTCTCGTTTAAAACTATTATTTCCGTTTAAATCCATCAAAATATAATAAAGAAAATTTTACTGAAATATAAATTAATGATTCCAAGAAGAATATTAGTCATGAAAATACAAATTGAAAATGTTCCACTACGAATCAGGGTCAGAGTAAAAAATATGTAATAATTTGATTTCTTTGAATGTTTTTTACTAAAATAATTTAAATATAGATTGAAATTTATCTAGAAATAGATGGCTCCATAATAGGATACTGAAAAAAAAAATATTCAATTTCTATGAAATTATAATATGATTTAAACATACGTTTACAGATCTGGTGACTCAAATGAAAAATGACAATGTAAGTACAAATTATTTTTTAAATATTTTTAAAGTGTGTAAAGTAATTTCTAGATTTCTTCATTTCTAGATCAGTATGTATTATTTTTGCACAACAATCAATCACAAACAATTACACTCGAAAAATCCATGAAAATAATATAACATATTATATTCTTAGATAAAAGTTTGTTTCATGATTCACATATCAAAACTTTATTTTACACATTATATGTATTTGTATATAGTTTTATTTTGCTTTTCTCTTATTTTAAATATTAATTTTATGGTTATCGATACAACAAAAGGGGTGAAAATACGAATACGTTCTAACTAAAATGTTATCTAAGTATTTTGTAAGTCTTACCATTTATTATTTTTTTTATTTATATAAAACTATGTTACATTTTATTTGAAACAATTTCTCTCTTGCGAACATTTTGATTTATTATTTTTTATAATTATTTATCACAATAATTGTGCATTAAATCTCGTCCCTCGATCCCTTTCCATAACAAAAAAAAAAAAAATAAGATTAAAACATCAAATCTTAGAATATATATATATATATATATATATATGTGTGTGTGTTTTGCATAAAATGTTTTGATGTAATGATCACTTAATTCACAAGCTCAGCGTGGTTGATAAACTTAAATAACCATATTAATTGAATTTTGAATAATTACCAGACATCAATTTTATTAATATCAGAATCTCTTGTGAATTATTAAAGTTAAAAGGACAGACTGTCACGAGATTATGCACCTTTTCATTATACAATATTGATGGTTTAATTTAATTTACCGCAAATATTTCAACCTTTAATCTTAAACGAAAATGTCAACCGCATTTAATTAACTGTTTGAAGAAAAAAAAAGATATCGATGTCTAATTACATAATTTCCTTAAATGTATTTTGTTTTTGATTAATTTAACTCGGTGGATTTATGAATAATAATTCTTCTTGATTAATTCTCTTTGTAAATAATCATTCTATTAATGAACAACACCATTTATTAAACCAAAATCTGTATTATTAGCCGAAACAATCGATCTTAAAATGTATTCGATGTTCAACGGTTTTCTTTTAAATTTTTTTTTTATTTATTTCAATTTGAACGGCATTATATATTTTTAAACCAAAACTTTTTGACGATTTAAATTATTAAAAATACTTTAGCTCAATAAAAATGTGGTCGTCAATTTAAAAACTTAAAAGTTTCTTCGAAAGTTTAAAAATATAAAATCTTTGTTTTTATTTTAAATTCTTGAACAAGAAATTACGTATTTATATATTTTATAATATTGGAGATGAAGACTCTAAGCGCTTTACAAAAATATTAATTGATATTGATTCTTTTTGATATTGGAATCGTTTTCAGTATTTTGGTTTGTTAGTTTTTTATTATGTCAATGTAGAACAACCCGAATTGTTACGAATCATTGAAATGTTGTATCAGTATAAAAATATAAATATGTATACAAATAATATTATTATATTTCAGTTTTGTTTAATATTTGAACGAAAAATGTAAATCTCTGTAAGTTACAGTTTTAAGAGCGACTTCTGCTGCACAACAAATGTCGCGAACATTGTATAAGAACTTTTACATTTATAAACGTAGTAAAAGATTTTGTTGTGATATTATCGTACCAATTTTTCAGAAAAAAACACATTCAGTGCAGTATTTTTTGACATTTAAAGTAGTTCATTTGTTTCTTATATGCTGTACGTATTATATAGTAATTTTACTCGATAATTACTCTCGAGGTTAGATTTCTGAATTACAAAATTTTGAACAATTCAAATTTATTGATTTTACTTTTAACACGCGTTAGACATTAGTTTTCTTTGAAAATTTATCGTCTTCCAATCTTATGTACCACCCTAATAGTGATAATAAATATTATGATTTGGGATTTGGATTGAAGTGAACGCTGAAAACTATCTAATATCGTTGTAATGGTAAAGTTTATCTATTAAGGAACCTGAGTTGTGTGGATTATCAAATAAATTACTACTGTCTGGATTCTTGCCCATTGGATGAATATCACAAAGTTTGGTGCGCATACGTCTGTTCGGAGAGTGCGAGCGAATTTAATTTAGAATATTATATCAGCCCGAATTAGGTTTATCTTTTCTTTTTTTTTTTTTTGTGGTATATAATGTAGATCTTGTACGCAGTGGTGGTGGAGGAGGCGTAAAGGGCGTTTAGGGCGTAAACGGAACACATCGTTTGAATAACGGAAGTACCGTCTTGGGACACACACGGGCCTTAAACAGCGGACTGTCGATTAATGGTACTTTAACTGTTATACATTAAAAAAAAAAAAAAAACATTGTTAAGTCACAAAACGCGAGATGAATATGTAATTATATTATGCTCATATCAATTTCCTAAATTTGTTATTGATACCTACTTTACATAAATAATATTGAAAAAAAAAGGAAAATGATTCACATAATATTATGCATATTTTGTATTTTTTTTTAAAAAAAAAAAAGCTTGAATAGAAATAGGTTATTCATTGTTTGTTCAAAAATTTGTGAATATTTTCAGTAGAATGCACTTAATGTAAAAACATAATTACCTAATGAGAATTAATGTGTTTTTTTGGTTTATAAGTAAAGAAAATAATGTAATGGAAGTTATTAAAAATTAAATCACTAATAGGTTTTATTCAAATTTTGGCTTTACTTTTTTTACTTTTCATTTTTTTAAACTTGTTTTTTCTGTTTACTAAATACTACTGATAAAACTGAACTAGAATTAGATTTAAAAATGTTTCTTAATATATATATATAACTGGACTTATGTATGTATTTTATTAACTTTTAAAATCTATAAAACTGTAGTAAATAATGTTTTAATTTTTATTTGTTTCGTGTAGGTTTATATACAACAAACAATGTTGTGACAATATTAAATACAAACAATACTATAATTTATTTTAATAAAAAAAAAATATATATAGAATATATTTAAACTGTGACTTTGATTACTTCTTCATTATAATTCAGTCTTTGGTCTGGTAGAAAAGAAAAAAGAGTAGCATTTTTATATTATATATATAAAATATAAGGTGGCTCTGCATTTTGAACTTTCAAATATGCATCATAATAATATCATGACCGAAAGGTATAAATTGCGTTTTTACCATAAATCTAATAATTTTAATAATGCATAGAATTGTTTGTTTTTTGTTTCATAAAATATTATCATAAAACAACCCAAAAGTGACGCGTGATATGTATTAAGAATAACAGTATTCACAACAGTGATTTATTACGAGTAACACACTGCGCGTAAAACGTGTGTTACTTGACAAACACGTAGAAAAAACATATATTCTAGTTGACAGAAAAAAGGAAGAAACCACCGGGGGACGCGGGACGATGCTGGTGGATATACAAGCGTAATAACTATATATGTTGTCGAGATAAACATTTTTTTATTCGATTTAGCCGGGAGAAAAATTAAATAATATATGTTTAGTGCGCATTATTATATAATCTCTAGAATAAATGCGTTATTACTTTGGATGATGATCGTTGGACATTTTCCTCTCTGCAAAACGTCGCATAAATCGCTTTCGCACGTGCTGCAAAAATAGGTTCCCATAACGCGTGCACGGGGTTTTTTTAATTTTTACTATGACCGTCTGTGCTTACTATTCGTAAATCGAAATGTAAACATAATTTTGAAAACACTAACTTCTTCACTTCATTCGGAATCCAAAATGCCATAAAACATTTTTTTATTCAATTAATTATGTGGATTATCGTTTATTCAATTGGTTTTAAAAAACATAAATGAAGTAATAACACAATACTTATTTTTTATTTGTATTTGTAAAATATATATGTGTGTGTGTGTGATACAAATTAACTAGAAAACTAGTAATTACTCTTACGTTTTTAATTTTTCTACAACATTTGATCAGCATTTAAAGGTTTCTTTATTTGATCCGTTTTGGTTTCATTTTTTTTCTTTTTTTATTACAATTTGTGTACCTTGAGAATTATCGCACTGTATTATAAAATAATAATTGCTCGTGAAACTGTTTACGCTTGTACTCAAACTTGTAAGAAACAATAATTTATAACATCCTTAGTGACAAATGCGAATAATGGAAAAAGTTTCAAACGCAAAAGAATGTAGTTATGAGAAAGAATAATGATGATGATGAGAAATTTCTTATGACCCCCCCGCCCTATTATTTTTATAGGTTAATGACCAGGGAACATCATTTCAGGTATTGCAAGTGTATGCAATTGTGACCTTAAATATTTAATGATTGAAATATTGCCTGATCCATACATTAATTTACTATTGTGAAGTATAGGTAGTGTTTATTTTGTTGTAACACTTGAGTAGGTAATAATCAATTCCAAAAAAATATGTCGTTCAATAACGAAATTTCTTAAATATTCAACGAGTTGAAAAGCATCTTATGAACTAAAACATGATACACAAATATATCTAGTCACGTACGTTATTGATTACATCCTATATATCCTATATAACAATAATAATAATTCGTCAACCGTTTTAGTTGACAGCCAAAAAGTATTATCATTAAAATATATTATAAATTAATATTTGTAATAAATTATATAATCATTTTTTGAACTTAAAAATCAATGTTTCTACAAGACCTTTTGAAGTTAATTTTTAATTCTTATTTTCTTAAAACTTTTCACTTTAAAAAGCGTGAAATTCGCCGAGGAAAAATGGCTGACATTTAATTATTTTAATTACTATGTAGATAGAATATTTTAAACGATTAAACATTTGTCTGCTGATCTGCCTATAATTTGGCCACCTTATTAGGAAGTTTATTAGAAAGTTGAAATGACACCCCGGGATGAAACCAGTAATTTAAACTTTGCTATAAGTTTAGTAATTTTCCAACTGGATACTATTCATTAGATCAATGGTTTTCAATCTGAGAATGATAGTTTCAATGGGTCGTCGCAAATAATGAACATAATGGCTTCTTATATAAAAGAATATTGCCAAAAATTCAACTAAATTTAATTATTCGTTCAATACAATAACATGCCAAATAACGTATAACATAACATATAGTCAATTGGTCTGGTTTCCCCTATTACAATGTGAATTACTGTACATTAATATACTTTGTTTTTATTTGATTTTGCTTTGATTTTTTTTTTTTTTTTATAATCACCAACCTATCACAATTATTTAAACAAAAAAAATCTATTAACATGTTTGATGAACTAGCCTAAAAAAAAGCGTCACATTATTAAAAAAAAAATTCTGGTCGCAAATCAAAAAAAAAGATTGAAAACCGTTGCATTTAGACCATGTGACAAAACGAAAAATAATCAATTAACATTTAATAATTGTTCTTTTTTTTTTTTTTTTTTTTTAACGTGGAAGCGATCACCCCAAACGTCCTTTGTCACTAAAAGACAATCAGCCTATCCAAATGTGTGTCTCTTTTTATGCTTATTAGTGGAACGATCGTTAACTCAGTAAAATATTTTTAACTATAGAATAGCAAAGAAATAAATTACATATTTTACGGGTTTATCGCGTCCATCAGAAAGCACATCATACAAAATCTTTTACCTTCAAGGTTTCAAATAATATGTAATGCATTAATAAAAACTCAATTTCATGGAAATCGTATATGGTATGTTTGAAATATATTAATTTTATAATGTAAAATGGTTTCGGGCTGAAGTACTACAAGTGGTCACAGAGATCAAAAGAATAAATTGAAAAATAAAATATAAATTTTCTCGCAAATGCTTTTTTAATTTTGTGCTCGTGTTTTCTAATTGAAGTAAAGTAAGGTTTGATTCTTGTTATTCTTAAAATTATTTATATATATGTAATTACTTTACAATATAATTTTCATAGTACAATATACATATGTTTTATATAAATATAATATTAAATGCTTTTTAAATATTATTTCTTTACCTTAACGAATGTATCATTATTTATTGCTTTTGCGCTATCCAGGCCCTCATTTACAAAAAATACTAAAATACTCATCTAAATATTCAACCGTATGTGGATATATTCCGCTCTATAGATGGAACTTAATGGGTGTGTTAAATTAAAAAAAAAAAAAAAACGATAAATCATTTCTTCAATAAAACAATTTTGAGCAGTGTTTTAATTTATTCAAGAAAAATTCACTTGAAAATTATAGTTTATTTTTATGAAAAGAAAAAAAATCTATTTTTCACTCAGCTAGTTTTATATTCCACACTTGACTGAGATGAAGGAAAAAAAAAATGAATTTTTTCGCAAATTAAACATTTTCCTTCGTCAAAATATTTTTCATATGATATTCTATGTATAATTAAATTTTTCATAAAGTTTGGATTAAAAAAAAAAAAGAATAGTTTTAAAATTTAAAGGCTTTTCTATCGAGTAGTTTTTTCGAAATTTCGAGAAAACTATTGAGAATTTCAAAAAATAACTTTTTAAAAGTATAATTTAAAGGCAAATTCTGATTGAAAAAGTTGTATACATTATTTTAATATTATTATAATACAGATACATTTCCGTAAACTCGGGAAAAACGTAATGATAGAAGCACACTTCAAATAAAAAACCTAGTAATAGGTTAACGTATGCACCGCGACCAAAACCTCAGAGTATCTTTTATCGGTTTCTTCGATTGCTTCAGACCGTCAGACAGGTTAGCAAAGATATTGTCATTAAGTGCGTAGCCCCGTCGCTTCAAGTGACCACATCAATTATTCGAGTACTGCACGAAGCGACGACAATTTATATTTTCTGTGAGTAAGTAACCCTAAGGTCTCTTTACACTCGAACAAGTGACCACGTCAATCCGAGTTCTGCCAGTATTCGAGGTGAAATATTTTTCTAACTAAAGTGCTATATTTGAAGCCACGTCGATACGAGTACTGCAGTAAGCTTCAACACAATACCGTTATGAAAAATACTTAAAGTATTACTACCTCCCAAAGATAGAAATAATGTCGAACAGAATATATTATTAAACCTCGTATTTTATTTCCACAGAAGATAGAACTACTTGTGAGAAAGATATTTTTTAAGCAAACCAACACCGTACACACGGTTTAAGAAACATTTAGAAAAACTTTCTATATCAAAATTTTTAACAGGTTTGCTTAGAATTAAATCTGTACTGAAATAAAAGAAATACAAATAATGACCTGACTTTCAAAAATAAAGCTAGACCAGTGAATTTGGAAAACTCGCATCAACTAGACCTTCAGTTAAACGACATTATCTATCTAAACTGACGGCTAGACCATATTTTTCATTCGATGACGACCCAAAAAAAAATGGATGTAGTCCTACTTTTAGTGTCATCGTCTCTAAAAAAATGTTACGTATTATGTTCCTGGTGTTCATTATAACTTATAACGTTACATTCGCGCGTACACATAATTTTAATTAGTCAGGTCGTCTTATCTTATTTACCTATTAAGAATAAATTGAAATATGTGCCCAAGTGACAATTTTCCTTAATATTTAAATTTGAATAATTCAAAAACTACTCGTTCAAATTTTAATTTTAACACATCATCAAAATTCACAGAAAAATAACCCTAATATAATTCCGTAATTAAAATAGGGGGTAACTATTTGAAAAAAGAAAGTTTGTATCTCCACAGGACACCCTAAAGGTGACATGAAAAAAATGAGTTATGAAAAATATTGGTTTTTTAGTTACTTTTACATTCCGGTAAAAAAAATCCCAAATTTCGCATTTTTACGGCCAAAAATGGGGGTGAACACGTTTAAAAAATCACCCTGTATATTATATATGTGTGTGTGTGTGTTAAAACGCGTCAAGCTGAAAATATGGTATACAGTATTTACGTTTAGAAACTATGAAATTAATTTGAATTTAATGAGTTTAATAGTAATACACGAATAATATAAAATTACCGGTCGAGAGCGATTCGGTCATAGCGAAAGTAAACACACGAAAATAATTCAAGTGTTGTTAACACTGTAATAATTCGGTGTGTTTTCCATCAAAACAATATAGGTAGGTTCTTTCACACATAAAATCGAAAATTGGGAAATGGTAGAACCCTACGCACCTTCTACAGAGTACCGCCATTGTAATGAATGACTTTAAATTACCTCCCGAAAACAAATTCAACGTATTAAAATAAAACGTCCCCTGTAGAATGAAAATAATGTCAGGTCGTAAATAAAATGATATAATACACAACGTTTATCCACCATACGAATTGTAATAGTATTACGGGGGTCGGTTTAGATTAATTTTGGTATACATAATGTAATCTATTCAATCATAACAACTATTTTTGTGAAAAATTAAATTCTCAAATAATCACAAATTTTTCAGCCAAGTGCAAGGTGGCAAGCACTTTGTATTTTGTTTAATTTTTTCAATATTATTTATTCAAAACGAAACTCCTATAATTCATATATCTTTTGAGTTTTAATTTTAATGCAGTATTGTATGTAACCAAACAATTAATTATAATTTTTTAAAACGAATGGGTCCCAGGAATGTTTGAAAATCTGCGGAATCAGTACCTAATTACTAAAAATTCATGTCAAGGCGTTTTATAGTCGTTTGTAGTGTAGGTTATTATTAAAACGAATGAATTATTATTATAAACGATATAAATTATTAATGAATATTATAAAATACTTATTTTTTTGCAATGATAATAAACTTCATAATGTTTAAGTAAAATAGTCTTGAATAAACTGAAGCTCGGCTCAGAATCGTGTTTTGGAGAAATGATACATATATATTTAATATTTAACAAATCCGCTAAATTCCACCTGAGGAATAAAATGTTTTCGATTTAATCTTTATTCTTTTACAAAAAATTTTCAAGACCAAATACGATAAAATAGTTCATTTTTACTAATATGATTTAATCACTATTTTAACTCTTACTATTCCTAACCTGATTAGATTTAAAACTTAAAACGCTTACCGAGTTAGAGTCGGCATGTAAACTTTCTTCATTTTTAATTTTGGAACATTTTTAACATGGTCCCTTTCTAAAAGTTTGACTCTTTCTGAATACTTAAGTTGAAAGTTCTAAATATAATAATATTATTATACTACGCAGCATAATACAATTATTGTAAAATATGTACCCACATAATAAAATTAAAACAAAATCAAATTAAATATTTTCATTGATTTTTTAGCTTTTGATTAATTTAATTTAACATTATTTAACCGAATTGAATAGAATACTAAATTGTACTAAATATATACATTTTTAGGCCAAGATATGAACAATTTACAAATTTGTTTTAGGAGGTAAAAATGGAATTATGGGGCCGAGTCCGAATGATAAGATGACGTGTAAGGATATAATTTACAAATCGACCCCTCCCACCATTGGTGGAGCTTTAGATACGAATTTAGATACTCGACGCTCCCCGAAAATCACAAGTCACCCGTCCGAGCACGAGTAAATATTATATAGATTTTTGATTAGATAGAAAACAATCGATTCGGCGGGCTTTGCACTTCTCGGGCGGGGGCTGTGCACGCGTAAAGTAAACACACACACACACACACACTCCAAAGTTTATCCACGCGCGCTCAGGTTTTAGGCACGAAAGAACGCGGTCGTAGCCGCGGGCTTAGTCATTTCATAACAATATCATCGGTGAACATATAAATATTTGACCGGAACCGAGGACTATATCAAAATTAACTATTAAACGTTCGGTAACTATTGGTTTTGGACAAAGTAAACATCCCTTTTAATAAAATAACGGTTCGTCGTCACTCGATGTGTTCGCCCCATACAGTTGTAGTGGCAGCAGCATACTTCATTACGACGACGACGGTGGTGTACCTGCAGAATTATTTACGGCGGCGGCGGTGTGCGCGTGTCTGTGACGACGTCGAATGTGCTTAAACACGAGTCGAAGAAACTTTTACTCGGTTAAATAATAATAATAATAAGCAATCCGCAATGCCATGGCAATGGCGACACGAGTGATCGCCAAGGGCGCAAATTATCGTCGAACAGAGCAGAGGTACTGAAAGTGTGGGGCGCGACCCTCCGGCGGGCCGCGAAAGCTTTATAAGGGAGGGGGGGGGCGAGAAAATTTTAAAAATCAACATTTTATTGGTAGGACAGAAAAATATTTGTGAAATTTGCATAATAACAATCGCGTCCTATAGAGAGTGTACAGGAATTTCGCCTCGTTTAACCAACATTTGTAATGAAAAAAATAAAACCAAGCCCACCTATCACATTAAAAGTAACTGATTGATTAAAACCTTTTAAAATAAATTTTTAATGTGAATATAAATAAATTAATCTATATTTGTTGTTTGTTTTTAACTTTTCGTCACTCTAAACATTACTATTAAAATTATTTTTATAAGGGGGGCCTGGCCTGAAAAGTTTGAAAACCTCTGGAATAGAGCAATTATTTTGTTTAAGAGCTGATTAAATTATTTTCATCAGAATGTTATTTTATTGTGAGTATTTATACATAAAAAAAAAAAAATGCTATTGATGAACACACTGCAAAAATAAAACTTGTATTTAATATGGAACAATTGAAAAAAAAAATAATGCATTTTTTTTGACGGAGAAGGGGCGCAAAATTTGGTTTTGCCAAAGGCGCAATAAAAGATAACTACGGTAGTGGTAACCCGTGCGCAACGGTGGTGTTAGGGGGTGGGCACGGTGCAGCAAACACGGAACACGTCCCCTAAAGCGACGCAAGACGCAATAAACGGCTGCTACTTGTTTGCGCACAATCTACAATATTTTTATTATATATTTTTTTACCTGAAACGGAACTTTTTGGACTTCGCTTGATCATTACTATCTATCTATCTAAATCAGGCGATTATCATAGCGCAAGTTTAGTGTAACGCGACAATTCACAAGTGAGCGTAACGTATTGTACGACTTAACATTTTATGGTTTCATAATGGATTTCGTATTAAGTGAAGCGTGTTTGAAAATCGTGACGTGGAAATAAAATATGTATTTGTATAAACAATTTTTTAGTTTATAAAAACTCGAAAGACAAAAAGTGTTGACTTGAATTTTGGCTGTACGAACAAAAAATGCAAAGCTATTCGGCTATTTTAAACCAACAATGTACTCGAGTAATACGGTTTATGACCACAACAAATGAAACAAAAAAAAAGAGATGGTTCGCAGCAGTGTAAAACGCGAGATTGAACAGCCAATGAGATTATAAGACGAGAGCTTCGAGTAAGTCGGGACAATAATTTACAACAAAGTAGATAATATTATGTGCCTACTTTATTTATTCGTTTTTAGGTTAACTGTGCCCAAACGAGTGGTACTTTAGTGCGCGAACTAGTTGTCTTTTTGGTATTTCTGCGCAATCCAGGACCGCCCCAATAACAACGCGCGTATTTTTAATATTTTCCCTACCTTTTTCAAAAAACACGCGCGTTCGCTGCTCGTTGTCGTCGCGGTGTACACGCAGTCGACCACCACCAGCGTGGGGGGGGGGCGCACTGTCGCCCTATACCTGTCGCGCACGTATTCTCCTCGTCGACCAAAATCGTATTCGTTTTTAACGACCCCACGAGCCTAATGACCATTAGACGTGCGGTATGACGTAAAACCCTAGAGGTCCCACCGGCGAAAAAACGGATTCCGAGTAACGGTTTTTTTCCGCGCAGACGATAGTATTACACGATAACAACAACAATAATAACGTGATAATAATAATGGGCAAAATGAAAATGTTCATATCGCGTGTAATATAACATACCTAACATTATTATAACATAAATAGTGCGCAAAACTCTTTTACATAGATAAATAGCCAATGTTTATTTTTCAGGGCCGGAGGGAAAATGTGTACCCCTTCCCCGGGAAATAACTATACAAGTGCCCCCCCCCTAGAAAATGTATGAAATAAACACTGATAATAATAATAGTTCTGGGTGCCCCACGACGAGTACGCGTTTCGTTTCGTGAATAATTCTTACAGGTGTATACAGTTGGTAGTGGTGGGGGCTAGAGGAGACGGGCGCGCGTCGCGTTGACCACCACCCCGACCCGCGGCGGTCGGGTGCGATAACGGCCGACCGCAGACCGGACGTCGCCGCCGCCGCAGCGGCATGAGGACGACGTGTCCGACGGACGGACGTGTGGGGGCGGCTGGCTACCTGTTTGTGTGTCGTTCGTGCTCGCGGTGTTGACGTGTTGATCGGCCAGCGCGCACGCGCACAACAAGCACATCCACCGGATCCGTCTGGCGGCCAACTGCATCTCATGTCGTCGGCTCGCCGTGGTGGTGACCGCCGGCGCGACGGCCGTGTGTCGTCGGGGAACCGGAATGGCGACGGCGGACACGTCCGGTGACGAGTGGGGGGGGGGTGGGGGAGGAGAAAAAAACGCAACGTTTGTGTCGAACCAACAGCGGCGGACGCGTTAACGCGAGCGCGCGGACCGGACGCGACGAACCGCGCGCGGCACACGGACGACGGCGGCGGCGGGCAGGCGCGGCGGGTGTGCGGGGCGAAAGCTGGTGCTGGCTGGTGCTGGTGGTGCTGCGGAACGAGCTTGCAGACAGCGCCGGAGACGTGTCGGCGAAGGACTGCTGCCGGCGGCGGCGGCCGTGTGCCGCGGAAAAGCGCGCGCACGGCCGATTCGCCGGCCGAGTGGATGCGCTTCGGAATTCGCACCACCGCACAAACGACCACCGCACCCCGGCGGCCACCCCATCCCCTGCACGGCCGCGCGCCCACCTACGACCCGAATCTCGCCGCCGCGTCCCACGGTCGAGTCGCGCATCGTCCCCCACCCCCACCCCCTCGGCCACCCCCACCACCCCGAAAACGCACGAATTTCCCCTCACCCGTCACCCGTCACCTTTACCCACCGCCGCCGCCGCGCATTACTACTACTACCCACACACGCTATACTCGTTGCTCCGAACCGCGCGCGCGTCCGTAGCACCACCGCCGCCGCCGCCGCCGCAGTCGTCATCCGACGGGGAACGAAACGGCGGTGGTGACGGCAACGGGCGGAGACACGCCGCCGCTGGTGCAGGCTGGCTGCCGCCGAGACGGAAAACGCGCGCGCCGCCCGCGGAGAAACGCTGCCGAAAATACAATACAATGTACAATATTATGTTTTATTATAATATTGTATATTATAAAATAATAATGCGATAATTTCGCCCGAGTGCGTAATACAATATTATTATAACGTTTAAACGACGACGTGACCTGTCGAACGTTTCATTATAATATTATAATAATAATAATTCGGTTATACAATAATAATAATAATAATAATAATAATGATTAATGAGTATTATACGGAAACGCCGTGATCGTCAACCTCCCCTTCGCCCTCCCCGCACGAAGCGCCCGGTCCGTCTTTCCCGCCACAAGAAGGGGTAGTAACAGGTGTACACGCGCCACGGGGACGAGAAAATATAAAAAAGCCGGACGGGCGGGATTCTCTTGACGGGTGTATTTAGTTTTAAAGAAACGATAAATCATTTCTTCAGTAAAACGGATTCTGAACGAAGGAAGTAAATAATAATATAAGTAGAAAAAAAATGTCCAAAATTTTTTTTCACATTTTCAAAATTTTCTTGCGCCAAAATCTTTTTTATAGGATTTTCTATCTATGTTTAAATTTTCATAAAATTCTGATCAAAAAATTATGGTTTTCGA
>JAIPRM010004014.1:0-24180 GCA_025469315.1 Stegophylla sp. TES_Ste_2020 | reverse complement strand
TTTTTTCCACGCAAAAATTTACAACCTAATTTACCTATTATGGGCTCTCCAATAAAAAAAAAAAAAAAAAGAAAAACGCGTTGTGTACGTAGGTGATTGTGGGTCCATTGATTCACAGTTATTTTTAACGATCGGCATTTTGTAGTTTTTTTGTAGAGCAAAATAATAAAAAAATAATAATGAGTGCAAAAAAAAAATTCTAGTCAACAATTATTATTTCCTTGGTAAAATATTTTCGATTATTGTTATAAAATATAATAATGCAAGTATAGAATAACGTTAATTTATGATTATGGCAATATTATTTTTTACACAACACGAGATCAATAATTCATTTCATCATAATAATATGTATTTTCAAAAAAATAACTTAATACAGCGTGTACCAGTACGATTTGACAAATGAAATAACTTTTGATCTATTAATGATTTTAAATATAACAATAAACTTTTTTTTATAATTATTACAACAGCACTAAGCTACATTAATAAATCATAAACTTTTTTTATTTTTGTTTTTGGTTCAAAATTTTCAAATTTGAAATTTTATACTATATTTTTACAAAAAAAAAAAAAAAGCAAAATGAACAGATTAACCAGAAACACCAATATTTTTCTAAAAACCAGAGTCCCAAAATTGCTAATTTGAATTTTTTTCCAAAACTGTAGTACAAAATTTCAAAATTTGAAAATGTAAATCCTTTGTAGTTATAATTTTCAATAAAAAAAAAGCCAAAAATTATTACAACAACAAAAGTAATTGCAATTTTCAAATCGTACTGGGACACCATATTGTACACTTCGAGTGTCGGTTTGGTTGAAAAAGATTGTGGTCTTGTGGATTGGTAAAAATAAAACACTAGAAAACGAATTTCGACAGCACAAGATTTTCGGACCCCCACCTTAGATCCGCCACCGGTTTATTATGCGTCATGTTTATTGTCTGATTTTATCGCATTAAACGTTATTGGAAATTTAAACGATATCGACTTTTTACGTTTACCGCTTATTAATAGCAGGTTTACGAGATTTTATAGCATTTGATAATTAGTATGCGTGGAATCGGAGGTATACGTGTGTGTATTTTTCTGAGAAAAAACCTAAGATATGCTACAAATTTGTTTCGTTAGTCAAGGACTACGTCGTAAAATTGTATTTTGTATATTTTATTTTATTTTTAATATTCTCCAAATATTCATCGATTTTCGTGAATATATTATGGTAATAGATCGGGGAAACAATCTAAAAAAATATACTTTTAAGAATCGATTAAAATTCAACGAAAATATGATAGTACATATTATTTTACAATTTAGATACGGATAAATTAATTGGATCCATAAAAAAAAATCATAAATTTAATTTGGTGTGTAGGTACTGCCTGTAAATTTATTACATGAAAAATAAAAATTTACATTTTTTATTGAAAATTTTGTTCGCGTTTAATTATCGTATAATATTCACATACGATTCTTTTTTTTTCTCAGTTATTATACCATTTTCCAGCTCCTGAAATTGTGTGCAGTACTATCTATTTTGTGAAGTACGGAAAGTTAAGTGAAGTATGTTATTCAAATTCACACATTACCGAGTTCTTTTAGTAAAATTGAAACACTAGTTTTAAAATTTAACTTTTGTTTTCTTTGGCCAAGTCCGAATTATTCAATCCCATTTTCAATAAAAAAATTTACAATTTCTTATTGTCATAATACAGACCTGAACTGTTTTCAAACATTTTTTCTTTTATAAAATCTTCTTTGTTTAGTAATAATCCAAATGATTTATTAAATGTAAATAATGTTCTCGGAATGAAATGTAAAATATAAAATAAGGATGGAGTAAGTTGTATTATAGTGGGTAATTTTTAACTTATATTTTATTCTTTTTGAAAAATCAATTTCAAATCAATCAATTTCAGCTAATAATTAAATGTTGATGTTTCTTTCAATAACTTTTCAATACAACAAATAATTTTACTTGAATAAACTATTTTTTCAATAAATATATAAATAATACTGAATAATAGATTATACATTATTATAGAATGTGCGGTTTTTTGATACAAAAAGAAGTGTACGGTTTTTGGAGTCAACGTCGTCGTTAGCCATGTCGGGCCGTGGTCGTTAGTAATCAATGTATTTTTCGTCCGAAATCGGACGTCGACAATGCTGCTCGGAGGAGGAGGAGGAAGTCGGGGGAGGCGTTGACCGGGGCTACAATGTTTTCGTATACGTATTATAATATGCAGAGTTCGACCGCCAAGTTTCTCTGGTCGATGCCATAATGGTCTTATAATAATACGGTTAAATCACTAAAAAAAAAAAAAAAACGATCTTTGAGCGCACGAGCTGTGTGTGTGTGTGTGTTTTGCTCCAGAAATACCGGTTCTGTTTTCTTAGACACACACACACACTGTATATTATTATGTTCTATGCGGTTGTAATATTATTTTGTTTACACGAGACGACGTTTAGAGTCCCGTCACCGCGGACCCAAAAGAGAGACGTATTATTTGTTTTGCTCTGCACCGATAGAGAGAATGATAGTGCACAATATTTTAATATTATATTATTATTATATCAACTTACGGTAGTGTACGTGTAATAGTGATGTACTTACATCTACAGTAATGATGTGTGTGTGCGTGTGTGTATCGGCGTATTCGCCGGGAGAAAAATCCGGACGGGGTCACGTGTGTGTTGTACGACAAACGTCGTCCTGTGATGACGACCCGACGAGGGCAAAACAAATAAAATCTATAATGTTATGATAATTTTCAGCTTAGTCATTTTCCCGTACGGGTTTCTTTTCTTTTCGGTTTCTCCTACTCCTCCCCCCCCACACCCGTCATAGCTCGCACACGGTCGAAAGGGGGTTCTCGTCGTCGTCGTTCCCAAAGGAACAAACACGTTGTATAATATTATATTTTTTTTTTCTCTGCAGCTCCGTTCTCTTCGCTCCGCTTCTCCCGGCCACCCAACGGTCATTCAACGTGTGTGAAAACGCCGGCGCGTCGTCGTGCGAACACACGCACACACAATATCGTCGACACACGGAATTTGCATGAATTTTCGATTACTACTCCGATTCTCCGCAGAAAGGCGTGTCTGACCGGTACACACACACACGCACGTTTATAGGATACGCGGTGGCAGTGGCGGATTTCGGATTTCGGAGAGGGCAAAAGCCTGCACAATAGTTTACGACTCGTTTTCCTAGAATCGCGTACGCCCGCCCACTTAATTTTCATATATATATATATTTTTTTTTTTTCAAAACTAAATCTAAATAATTATTTCCGATTCGCTGTTGTGATATAGCCATGAAACTCGGACAATAATAGTAGTGTTGGTGGTAGCTCGTACGAGTTCTCAAAACAAACCAGTACCAAAAAATAATTATAACACTATGATATTTCACTCATACGTTTTTCTATTTTCGTATATTAGTAACGATAAATCATTTCTTAGACAAAACGATTTTTAGTGAAACTTCAGTTTGTGTAGGACGACTTTATTTAAAAATTATTACGTGTATTAACATAGGAAAATAATAATAATAATAATAATAAAATAGATAACTTTTTTATTTAATGTCTACATGATTGACATAAAATAGTTAATAGTTAGATACTAGTATTTATATATTGCGATATGCTAGTATTTATTATGACAATATATTATATTTTATTAACAATTCAGTAGATTACACTCTAACATACTTACATTTTTAACTCGTTCAATGGCGTTGAATCGCTACAAATAAAACGATTCGTGAAAAAATAAAGAAATTTAATTAATTAAAAATAAAACGCACATTCAACATCGTCCGACGGTTATTTGTGAGTGTGTAATTTTAAGCCATTGGAAAAATCGAAAACAATATTTTTGAAAAACTCAAAAAATGTCCGAAAAATGCGTTTAAAATATTGAATTCGTCAAAAAATACAACCAATCAAAAATTCCATCAAAACAATCGCCCGAAATGCGTTTTCCGCCCACGGATCTCCATGTTTCGGAACGTCGGGGGTGAAAATAAATGACATCGCATCAAAATCTCAGCCTTGGTAATAAGACACACCTTCGTCGTCGGGTCGTGTAGCAAGAATGAGGAAATCGTGGTCGCCGCCGCCGTCGAATTCACAAAGAACACCTTTAAGAGGGTTGCTGCTATACACGTACTACGTATATATGTATACACATAGGCACTTGTAAGACAAAACGTACGCCTTTTGGCAACCACCACCGGTGGTAGAAGCCGCCGACAACGCATAATACACGGGCACTGGATTGTGTGTGAGTGTTTTCATCGGGTTGGTTGTAGAATGAGATTTTCCACGTGTGTGTGTGTGTGTGGGAGGAGGGGAAGCGACGGCGGTGCTGAATTTCAAAAGGTCTAAGTCGATTACAAAGGTCAAAGAGCTGGTCCACGAACCCGGATCCCCCGCATATCTCTCCACACCCATCACCTTTGCATCGTTGTGGTTTTCTTCAGGTTTCCTTCGGGATGTGCGACGACTCTAACACCGTCTTCCGGGTTGTCGTCGTCCCGGTACCCGTCGAAATCGATCCGAAAACGTGCCCGTCGTCTCCACGCCAGGCGATCGATTCCTTCGTCACCACAATCCGCCGTCGACCGAGAGAGGAACAGAGAATTGTTTTGTACAAAGATATTATTATTATTATTATTATTATTCAGATGAGCCGATCAAAAGAGCGCGGCGGCGACCACACAAAAGCGCAAATTCCCGCCAGTCCAACGACGTTGTTGTTGGCGAACACAAAAGCGGCGGGAATTTTCGATGAATAACGACGGGATTGTCGTGGGACGTCAGGACTCCGATCGTGGTGGTGCAGACGGGATAACGTTGCCATCATTATGATGACGTATGATGTACCTATTCGCGACACTCTAGAGTCAAAACTTTTCGGCCCTTCGTGATAACATAGTACCAAATAATCAAGTTATAATTATTTTTCAATAATCTCTCGAATCGAATTGAATTTTTGTTTTATTTAACTCTATAATAACACAAACGTTGATTTCTAACGATCTATGATCAATAATATACAATATTTTTGGTGAGAATTTTAAATGAAAGCTGAAATTACTTCACACCATGGGTATTCATCACTCCTCAGTTCAGATACTCTTGATGGGTGTGTGGAAATATCGAATATAATTGTTCTTTATTGTATTAACATACTTCACTCAGAACCGTACGATTGGATCGTGTGGTGTTACAAAACAATTTTCAATTTTATGAAAATCCCTAAAAGAGCAAATTTTACCGATTTTTGTCAATTTTCCACAGACTTTCCTCGCTTTTGGAAAAAGTATTGAGAAATTCGAAAAATTGCTTCTTTAAAGAACGTTCTTGGTGTAATTTCGGACCCATAAACATGCTGTTCGAGACTTTCGAACAAACATTTCTATACGAAAAAATGTCCACAGAAGAAGAAGAAAAAAAATAAACACCATAATAAAATCATAAGCTTCTTCACTCCGCTCTAAATCTAAAATTGTGAGAAGTAAGTGCACTGTGCCTTATCCCTCCCTTCCATTTGTATACCAAGGATTTGTGTTCGTAACAAAAATCTAAAAATTGTACATTATTATACTGCGGGAAACGAACGCTGTACATACTCTGCACAATTTTCGACGAAGCAAGTCGTATCACGTACGCTTGTAAAATATATTTATCCGCTTCATTTGCAACTATAGAATCCCCCCGTTCAATATAATAAACTCAGACGGTAAACTTTTTAGACTACAAAAAAAATAGTATATTTATTACATACATTTACATGTTTAATATGTCTGCGTACCGAATGGAATGTATACAACGTAATATTATTATCATATTTAATACATTTATTATATTTCCCAGAGGTTGATACGTTATTACTTTCAAAAATACTTATTCTTCACTAATACATTTTGTTTTGTAATTTTTTTAATGTACTTACGACCTGTATATGGTACTCTAAATAAATTGTTTTATAATTCTCAGTTTATTTATTTCGTGCTTTATGTATTATTATATTGTAACTTATTTTAGATTCCGAGTGCATTGAAGAAGCTAGTGGTTTTACAATAATGATTTTTCCTTTTGTTTATTGAAAACACTTTTCCGTAAAGTAAAACCTATCTCCAAAATTTTAGTTTAGATTAGAAATTTTCGAAACTATCAATACTTTTTCCAAAAACCACAAAAATTTACCCGCAATTTCAGTAGAAACGGTAAAATATGCAAATACTATAAACTAAATTTTCTTAAAATACAAAATTTAGTAGTTATTCTAAAACTCATAGCACTAGAAACTCAAAATTTTAAACGTTCATCAACAACAAATATATTACAGACTGGATTTCGCTTCTTTATAATTTAACCGATTTTAGGAATAATATAGAATTATTAAAAAAAAGAAAAGAAAGTAGTTCTTTATATTATAAACTGAAAATTTAACTCAGTCATACTCATTTTTAAAAATGTCTAATGGCAATGAAAAATTTTCAAAATCTTATTTTAATATACACATACATTTTCAAGGTAGATTTGTTATGAAACAAGTCAATTTTATCTAAAATGAGGATTTTTTTTCAATAAAACCTTTTGAAAACTTAAAATACATAATCTGGTAGAATTTTTTTTATAGAATATTTCTGCCACATTTTTTTGGCCATGATATTGTTTTTTTATAGGATAAGTCTTTGCATAATATTTTACAAGCGTTAAAATTTAAAACTACTGTTCCAATAACTTCTTTTCGTCATTGTTTCGTATAGTTAACGTTGTACTAACTTATACTCATATTAAGATCCGTGTATTAGATCATTTCTTCAATAAATTGATTTCATTAATCAAATAAAACAGTTAATTACATAGAAAATGTAATAACAGAATAAACCGCGTTCAATTTGAAATTCGCGTGAACTGTGAATTATCGATTTTGTCTTATTATGAAATTTGTTTTTTTATTTCACGCACTGAAAAAACTAAACTAATAATTAACTATCACTCCGACGAGAATCGTTTTACCAAAGAACGTATTCGTCATTTCTTTAAAAATGCACATAGTCATCGGCCTCCTTTTTCTTGATACCGTTTAACTTTACATTTTGAAATTATTTATTTTCGAAAACAAGCGTGTACACATAAGTCTATCATACTTTATATCGAACGTTCGATTAAGCACTGCTTTACGATATGAATTTATTATAAATATTATTGGATCAATTCAAAACTGTTCGGGATTAAATTAACATATAAACATATGAATTCGTTATGCGTACCATACACGGTCGTGTCCCGAGGAAAATGTAATATTATTATTTTCGTCGACGTACTAGAGGATCCTTCTCGCGCCGCTCAGTGTTGTTTGCTCGAGGAAAAACCTACACGCGTGTAGGCGCATAATGACGTTAAACCCGTATAAACGATAATATCGAACCGCTATATTTGTATGGGAGACGACGCACTGAGCACATTTCAATGCTCTTAATGGCCCACATGATCTTATTAGTATATATATATATATATATATACATTATATACCACAGCTCGGAGAAATACCGATTTCAGTTAACCATTTTAGATTCCGCGCGGTTCGAAGAATTTCGTGATTTTACTATTCTACCACCCCCTCCCCTCCCCCCCATCACCGTTCTGTGAACACTTTTTTGTATGGAAATACTCGTACGAAAGTTTTCGACCACCGACTTTTTCAATCGGGATTCGGCTCTAGACTTGTACTTTAAACGTGTCGTTTTTCGAAATTCGCATTTTTTCAAACGATTTGAAGCCAGTGACCGGAACCGAAATCGAAAAAAACCGGTTCTGGAAACAGTGAATCTTTACAATTTGGGGACCGAAACTGCAGGAACCTTTATTTAAAAATAAAAAATTCGCCAAATTTCAGTTTTCGAAGAAACTGTTGCGAAATTCGAAAAATGATCTCTCGAAACTCAAAACTACCATCTAGAGCAAAATTCTGATTCAAAAAGTTACTGCAGGTGGGAACTTATGCACTAGTATTTCTATATAAAATCGTGTAAACAGAAAATAAAAATAAACATCTTAGTCAAAACATTCCTTTCTTCGCTCCACTCAGAATCTAAAATATAACAATATGCTACCCAACTATAAACCAGTGCCATGTATCAAACTTTTTTTTGAACAAGTATTACCGAAAATAACAGGTACTTTTATGTAACCAATACTTTTTTTTTTTTATAAAAAAACTGGAATCCTTGTAAATAAATAAATTGAATAACTCAATAGGTTGCAGTCCCTAGTTGAAACTGCATCACAATATGTGTCTTCACGTCATTTTATCTAGTTTTGATTGTTTATTTGATTGGTATTGAAAATTTGATTGCAACTAATTAAATTGTTGAATATATGGTACAGCTTGTGATGGACTTCACAATCGATAAATGTTTATTTTTTCATTTTATTTATTTCCAACATCGGTAATCACCGCGACAAACGCTCTGCTCTGTCTTTTCTTTAATATTTAACACATCCACCGAGTCTCACCCGACGAATGCCCATGGTGCAAAGCATGTCCTGTTTTCAGGATAATCTCATTACGAAAACACGTGGAGTGAGAGAGGCGGAGTGAAAACCTACAGTTATATATATATACAATATTATATTGAAATACACTCGGAGTTATTAGCCGAGAAACTTTACAATCAAATAACGTCGTGCATATACTTTGGTAGTGGCCTTTCCGTCGTGTATAATAATAATAATATTTGTGTAAAAGTTTCGGTTTGCCGGACAGAAATGTATAAAATAAAATAATCGAATAACAGGAGAAAAGTTGTTTTTGGATGCGAAATATTTACAACGAGACTTCGTCTCGGGTAATTCAATCGCATTTATATGAAGAGAGAAAACTTGGACACAACTTTTCCCCGTCGTCCGTAAAGATTACGGCCACTGCGCCTACAAGAATGTAATGTCAATTACTCGAGTCTGAGCGCGAGTCCGTTCTCGAGTCGACTCGAAACCCGGAGATACGCGTCGCACTAACGGCCTGCGTATACAATATTATTATTATTATTATTATTATTATTATTATAATGCACACTCGGCGCGATTAAATCGGATTTAAATATTATAATATTATGTAGCTGCTCGTAGTTATCATTTTGTTTGAATTTTTGAAAAAATCTACTATATAAAATATTATTTTTTTGAAGTAATTCTGTATGTCTTGTGTTTTGTTACAATCTATAATGTATGGTAAAATAATATATATATATATGATATGTAATATGGTAAAAATTGAGATTTTTCATTTGTCTATATATATATATATATATATATATATATATGTATCATGATATTAAAAAAGAAACGATAAATCATATTTTCTCAATAAGACTGTTCTGAGCAGAATTTGAGTTAATTAAAGACAATTTTCTCGAAAATAATAATGTTTGTTATTGTAAAAAAAAAAAAAATGTGTTTTTATTCTGGCCAGTTTTTCACTGCATCACTATTAAATGAGAAAAGCAAAAAAAGTTTTTTTAATGATAAACGAAACGTGTTGGAAAAAAATTACCAAAGTTTTTTTGTTCACATTTTCAAAATTTTCTCAAGCCAAAATATTTCTCATATCATAGGCTATCTATATTTTGATTTTTATTAAGTTTGTAGAATTGAAAAAAGATATTTTCCGTCAAATTTTGAGTGGGTTTTTCAAATTTCCAGAAAATAATTGTTCAATTATAGATAATTACGAACCCTGACGGATTCTCTGTGGGACGTAAACAATTGTATTATGCATTGTTTGAAATCGTTCAATATTTGAATAAAATGTGATATTTTTTTTTAAATTTTTATCAACCCCAATGGTATTCAAATCGTCGTGTTTCACAACAACAACAACAAACAACGCGTATTAGAGTATATCATTAACTTTTAATTTTGTTTTTACGCGAAACAATGCTCTTTTCCAACGCCACAGCCGCCCCTATCCGCACTCCCCTCTTGCGGCTCCCGATCGGAAAATACAATGAACCGGCAAAGCGGATCGTAACAATAATAATATTTATATATACCGCGTCGATCCGCGGGGTTTTTCGTTTCAGTCGTAAAAACAATAACAGAGCGTTTAAAACAAAAGGGAGCGTTCGTCAAATCGCTTATACACGTTAATAAAACGTATTCGTATTAATAACAATAATAATACTTACCTGCAGCCTGTACACACATAAATACGTTTTAAATTTCCTTCCCTCCTACCGTTTCGGTTCGCATTCTCGAGTATAGGCGCGGAATGGTAGGGGGGTGGAAGGACACGACCGTGGTATGTATTATAATATTACCCTTCGATACCCTAACCAATGCGTACAAGCAGTGGTGTAATTGTAAAAATATAAGTGGTTACAAGCTGATTTATTTATATAGGTGGCGAATGCACAGGGAGGTTAACACTCCCACACACACAAATAAAATATTATTTTCCCGCGTTCTCTCCCGATTTATACAATTATTAATTAACTACAAATACAAAAATAAGGGGGAGGAGGCTATTTTCCCCTTAGAATATAATGTCATAATAATTCACACAATAATCTATATTATCCAACACAAACTAAATAATATTACTGTATTGACGATCATTGTCTGTAAAATAAAAATTCATGAGTTACCTGAATGTTTAAAAATGAATGTACTATTGTCTATCCACTATATACTAAAAACTAACTTGCGTGATGATATTTGCATAATATAAGAAGGTTTAAAGACTTTGAAGTCGTCGATCTGACCGAAGTAATAGACCAAACCTTAAAATTTGTGGTTAAACATGTTACGGAATTTTCATTTCCAAGGAACTAAAATTTATATGCTTAGTATACATATTTATAAAAAAAATGGCCAAGAATATTCTTGGTGGGTGTATTGAATATTAAAGAAACGATAAGTCATTTTTTCAATAAAACGATTCTAAACAGAGGTTCGGTTATTATACAATAACCACGTAACAATAATTGCTACGTTACCGTGTTTACCTTGTTTACTGCGTTACCATGGTTACTGTGGTTACAGTGGTTTCCATGGTTGATATAGTCTCAATTGGCCTAACTATGGCCTTCAATATCATTAAATAGACCGTCGAAACACGTACAGAAAGCAGGGAACTCTCACTAGCATATTATGTTTAAATAAGCGATCCCCGGTTCGATTTTAGTTTTATCTAGGGATCCTAGGAACAGTGCACGCTGGGAACCACTGGTGGTATAAACAATCTCCTCCATCGGCACGACATACGCCGGACCGCGGAAAAAACAACAATATCATTGCCTAGAGATATGGTTTTCGGTCGTCGGATTTCGTTCAAATCTGCGGTTTGTATTGTAAGTACCGGTTCGAACACTATAATACGTTATATTCGTAACAACCGATATTGATGCGAACGGTGTGTATAATCTTAGCGAATCCCGCGAGTGAAACGTCTTCAGCCGCCGTAATAATAACATACGCGTAATAATAAATTGTACGTTCGCCGAGCTGCGGGTAATCACGACGTTCAAAACAAACAAACGCTTATTAGGTTCTTCTTCTAATAATCATTGCTATAACCAAACGCGAAAGTACACCATGTAACGGTACAGAGACTCATCAATAGAACACGCTTTTTCTTTTTGAGGGGAGGATGATCTTATATAATGATTTCCACGCACATAATTTGTTTCGCGTAACAGAAATGTGAAAAGGTTACACTTTTATTTTGGATTTCTTTTTTTTTGCATTTTAGATTTTGAGCAGAGCGATGAACCTTTTGGAGTGTACAAGGATGTTTATTTTTTACTTCCGTAAACACTTTTGCGTACAGAAATACTGATCGTAAAGCTTCATTCACTTTTTGAATCGAAATTCAGCTCTTTAGATAGTACTTTATACTTAGCATTTTTTGTAACACGCATTATTTCAAAAAACGGTCGACACTTGTCGTTTTGAACGTTTGCCATTTTAGGGCCCATTGTGGCCGTGGTACACAATGGTAACGAGGTAACCATGTGATCACTTTGACAGACGGCAAATAATAAAATAATCTCAAATATTTAAATATACTCAAATATATATATATATATATATAGGAACTTCTTTTAATGGCGTTTTTTGATGTTTTTTATAACATTCTTCGATAATTATTAGTGCGTTCAAATCTAGCCCTTACTCATCACGTAATATCGAGTGGTGAAAATGCTACGTCCAGAACGGGTCCCACGTCAGGGTTTATAAAAAAAAAAGAAAAAAAAAGGGGAGTAAAAAAGTTTTCTTTTCCACGGCACAATTATTTAGTCACGGACCTTTGCTTTTAAACGCCTCTTTTAAATATTCATTTCGTTTTGAAGTTATAAGTGAAACGCGTGCAAAATTAATTTTTTTAATTAGTAAAAAAGTTAAATTTTTATCATTTTTTTTTTTTTTTGTTTTTCGTTCCGAAAAGAATGCTTTCTCTTGACCGTATGTGTAGTACGCCGTATTGTTCGGGTCGGAACTCGTTTTAATTTGTTTTTAATATTTAAAATATTACACGGACAATGTGCACCGGAAAGGAAAAAGAAAACGCGTAATAGTATTGAGAGATAATTGCGCGTTGTCACCGAATAGTCCGAACTCGAAAGTTAACAAAAAAAACTCATCAATATCATAATAGTAGTTTACAACATAATAATGTTATTGAAAATAAAATTACGTATTAAAGAGAAATTAACGTTAAACTAATTGTTAAACTGTAGTCTACGGTACCTATCGTCACAAAGAATTAGTTACTTTCGAAACGTAATCACTGACGAAAGATAATAATTAACACTCTCGTATTATTTTTGTGTAACCTTAACGTATACAGAAGAAAATCATTTTCGTAATATTGTGTTGGACTTCCTACTTGATTGTCCGTCACAACACTACAATAGCCCATTATACTTTATTGCTATTTTTTAAACGGAGAAAAATGCTTGCATTATATTATCCATTTTTTTTTTTCATCACAGTACACTGTGTGTTATTTCTTAAAAAGAAAAAAAACAATAAGCTAAAAAATTATAGGTATGGGTGATTTGATCACCGAGTGAATTTAATGAAAGCAAGTGATTCCAAAATTTCATTTAAAACACTACACACCCGAAATCGTAAAAATTTGAACTCATTTTCTGTACACATTGTTTCGTATGAAAATACTTATCCAAAAGTTTCGATCAGCAACAATTCGCCTCTGGATGGTGCTTTTAATTGGACATCATTTTTTGAAATTCTCAACAGTTGTCGATAATATACCTACAATAGTATCCCACTCAAGGAGCGAAGAAAACACCAAGGTGCGAAGTACATCCTTTTTTTCTATACGTAATAATATACAACAGTGGACGCGCCACCTGGAGGTCATTAAACATTTAAAACTCAATTTAAACGTACATTTTTATGTTGCATATTATATTACTACGTTTCTGTTGAACTACTGACGTAATATGTTTTCCAATTTATTTTAATAATTTAATCGTTAATTAATGAGAAAGTCAGTAACCCCGGCTATAATATACGGTGTAGCGCAAATATTTTAAAGTAGGTAGTTTTTTATGCAGTTTAACGTGGAAAAAATACAATTAACAAAATCCTTTAAACGTTTTTTGAATAAAAAAAAAAAAAAATGCAGTTCTAAAACGTTTTATTGAGTATTTTTATATGAGAACGTGTACGCTGCATCACACATGAAATGAAGCAATGATATAAGTATAGACAAAAAGCCGATCATACTTCGCACCGCGGGTATTCTTCGATCCTCGGATCAGATACTTTTGTATAGAATATTAAAGAAACGACAGATCATTTTTACAAAAACACGACTCTGAACGAAGAAAGTCAATAATATAAAGAACAATTAAAGTCGCCACTTTCAACTCATCCACCAAGATAATTTGACCCGAAGAATACCCGTGATGTTAAGTACGTCTAGCTTTCTTGTCAATACTTTGCTTTACTTTATCTATCATACCTTCACTTTAGTTTAATTAAACTTACTTTTTTTCTTTTTTTTTCTGTTTTTGTGTGTGTGTGTGTGTGTGGGGGGGGGGAGAAATAATACGATTTGCGGTCCACGGGCCGACTGTCGGTTTGATTCATATTTCGCCGGACCACCGAAAAAGGAATCGCCAATCCGCCCCCGCGTCGTGTCGGCCATTCGCACCGGTCGTGTCGCCGCAGCAGCAGCAGTACAGCGCGAGCTTTGGTGATTGTTTTCGGGGCGCGCCCGACGATTTATATGCTAAGTCCGCGACGACGATACGTTTTCATTTTCCGCCGTATTCGGCCTTTACAGTGCGTCCCGTACTTGTATTACACTGGACTGCGGCCAACAAATCGTCCGGCCGGACTCCGCCTTTATCGGATATCCGTTGACCGACGATTAATGTCCCGTGCGCCGGTTTCCGGTGACGTGCGTCGACGCACCGTCCTCTGTGAAAACAATCGACTCGGGGGCGGCGGTCGGTGACAAAACGCGCGGACAGGACAGGGGAAGGTGTACACAATGATGACGATAACGTCGATAATCTAGTCAGTTATAAACGATAATGATTTTTAAACAACGGACTTGAAAATGCTCCAAGCCAGTCACGTCACGCTTCTCTGTGATAAATATCATTCAAATCCACATCACGACTGCTGTTGAACGCCAGTAGCGACGAATCCCCGTTCAGGTATTTATATCTATTATAATAACGTGTATATGTTTCGGACGAAACGCTGCAGTGTGTGTGTGTGTGTGTGTGTGTGTGTTCCAACACCTACGCCTCTTTTCGGTATATACGACTCGGCTCCATTTAATCAATACCGCAGATATGTGATAAAAACGACCGAAAAAACCTCCCTATTCGCGTCGTGACATTATCCGTCGGTTATCGACGGTATGAAATAGGGGAAGGTACGCTCCCTACAAGGGGGCGATGAACGTGAAATAATATAATGCATTGTCATCGTGGATTTTGGCCTTTGAGTCCTTTCGCGTTCCCGTGAGATCTATGAAATTATATTTCATGATTGCACCTCGTTCAAGTTTTGAAATTTGGCACTTATTTCGAGTCGAATTTTATTTGGACTGGAAAAAAAAACGGAATAGTCGAATTGCACTTCTTCCCGAAAATGAATATGGTCGAGCTGCATTTGGGTAGAAAGAATTGATAGGTATTTGAAAAAAGTTATTAATTTTCTTTTTTTACCAAAAATTTGACAAAAACGACTCGGAAACCATCATTTTTTGATCCGAATTTTATAAATATTTAAACATAGATAGAAAATCATATAAAAAAGATTTTGGCGCAAAAAAATTTTGAAAATGTGAAAAAAAATTTTGGACATTTTTTGAAAATTTTTTTTTTCTTATATTATTAACTTCCTTCGTTCAGAATCGTTTTATTAAAGGAATGATCTATCGTTTCTTTAAAATTTAATACGCCCGTCAAGAGAATACCACCTGTCGTGCGAAGTACACCCATCGTGCGAAGTATGTCCGGCTTTTTAATAATATAGTTTTATATAAATAAATAAATAAATAAATATAATATGTATAAAACTGGAGTAATATATGTTAAAGAAATAGCTAACCTAAGGTTTTTCTTATATAATTAAATATTATGCATATATTATTAAATAAACCAGAAGGTGCTATTAATGAAAAGTATATCGTGTGCTACCTGTACTTTGATACAAATAAATTATTTATTAATTATAATTATAATATTAATTATTTATTTAATATTTTAAGGGTAAAGCCCAAGTTTACATTAGTACCTTAATATTAGATCATATTTATGTATATATTGATGAAATCACATTAAAAATAAGTATTTTGAGAAGGGAAAACTAGTCAATCCTCAGCCTGTGAGCGGTAAGGAAAATAAACAACTTTTTTTCAAATATCACTTTTTTCTGCCCAAGTGCAGTTTGACCACATTAATGTAGAAGTGCATTCGATTATCTCGGTTTAAACGACGCCAATAATTTTCCGCGATCGATTTTCGCACGTCATTACAACGAGTAAATTTAGCATACTGTATCGGGTCGGTGTAAATTGTATCGTGAGAAAGCCAATTAGAAATAATATATTGTATTAAAACTATTTAAATTGTTTTCATCGTTTTGCAAACAACACTGAAGTTAAGAAATAGTAATCGGTTTCCGTAGTAAGAAAAACAAAAAAAAAAAAAGGAATAAAATTCTTTAGTAATAGCGACTGGAGACGTGGAAAAAATAATGGCTTCATACACAATGGATGGCGTCGTATAAGATGGAAACAAAATAGTAATAATTGAAAAAAAAAAAAATGATTTGTGGCGTATAATAATAATAATATTATCGACGATGATGAGTGACGGCGTTTAAAGAAAAAACGGAACAATCGGACGGATGGCAAAAATGAGTATCGTCTCGAGACTTAAATCGTCGACTAATTGGATGGAATTCTCTGGACGCGCGATTTTTTTTCGCATACGCATCGATCTCAACTCTTTTTTTTTTTTTTATAAATCCCAGCGTGGACTTTTTTAAAAAGTTTGTTTCGGAAATTGTATACTACGCTCGTGGGACAATATCACAATAATACACTCGGCAGATAATACTTATAATATTGCGATTCCATTTGTTCTGTCGGCAACCGATGAGTATTACCGTTTTTTTTTTTTTGATTTTTTTTCCGCGCGTGCTAAAATAATAATTCTAGACCCGCAAACATTAAAATGTATTTATCACCGTGAAAAGTTGTTATTAAAATTTATGTACGTTTTCGGTGGATTTATCGTGACACGTACTCGGAGATTTAATAATAATAATAAACCATGACTACGTGTATCGCGCATTTTCGGTGTAAATATAGTAATTAATTCGACGCTAAAGAGCTTGTTTTAAAAAAATAACAACAACGGATTTTTAAATAAATCATTTCAAAACGACATGCTTGTAGAATAATATTATATCTACGTTGTTTTTACTAATAAATAATTCTGTACACATTACAAAAATCGTTTGAAACCGTTTAATCGTATTCTCCTTCCACCGATATTTTTTTCCGGCTACCTACTTGAACGTTAATATGATCTGATAACATTTAACAAAATTAATATTATCATTGCCGAGCTTTTTCGAGCGTGAAGTGATATAATAATTCGTTATTCTGGAAAAATGTACTTTGTATTTAATTTATGTACGTTGTGTAGGAATTAAAATCATAAACACTAATATAACTATTATATAAATACTATTACATATAACCAAGTCGTTTAAAACGTTAAAAAAAAATTATTATTTCCACGGCGATAAATCATAATATTTCACACGGCGCGTCTACTGTTTTGCATATTTGCTATTTTTACATTATGTGTGTCGCCCTGCACGTAAGAGTACAAAAAAAAAAAAAAATCATTTTTTTGCGGTATAATGTATGAATTCTCCGGCCGAGTCGAAAGCTATTATTAACCCCGTGGCCCGTGCAAAAGGGGATATTTTCGAATTGATTGATTTCCGTTGAAAAATTCTTTCGAAAACCGTTGCAGTATCATGGAAACGCACACCCGCACAGTTAATCGGGCACGTGTCTTTTTTGACCAAAATTAACTGAAGATTTAAGTATTTTTCAGTGATCAGATGTATCCTAAAAATATACTTTTACGCTTTTAGATTCACGTTGAAGCAAAGAATAGTTATGTTAGTATAAAAATTGTATATATTTTAGTAGTGCTTTAAATAATAATAAATAATAATATAAATCAGCGATTCTCAAATTGGAGGTCACCAATACATTAAATAGGCTAGTAATTTTTTTGTTATTATCATCATAAAAATCATTGTTAAGAACTACAGTTATCAGACGTTTGAGATTGTTGATCAAGTACTTTTTATTTGAATTTTATTACAATAAAAATTATAATTTTTTTGTCAGTACTTTTAGATTTTGAGTTGAGTGAAGAAGCTAGTGTTTTTACAATTACGTTTATTTTCGTTTTTTTCCTATGAATACTTTTTCCTAAATAAATGCTTATCCAAATTTTTCGATCAGCTACTTTTTGAAACACAATTAGCCTCTAGAAGGTACTTTTTCAAAATTTTTGGATTTTGAAAATAGATTTCAGGCATAAGAACCACGCATTCTTAGTCATTTTTTTATTAATACCTATACAGTAAAAAAAAATAAATAAATAATTTCATACAAATGATCGTATATAAATGTCATACCATCGAGTTGGGGTCTGCGGATGGACCGTACCCGACACCCAAATCTTATTGTATTTCCCCACAAATATCGTACCGTTTGGCAGCACTGTCTTTCAATGTTGTAGATGTTTTTTTCCATGTTTTTTTTTTTTCGTGACATAAAATAATAACCTTATAAAATCACACCACGTCGCTGCCGCGCCACTCAAACTCGTGCACGATCGACGCGGACACGGATAAACTTTTGCGGGAAACCCGAACCGCACGTCCGATTGTCGTGCGGTGGCAAACCGCAGCAGCTAGTGTCCGTGTCCGTGTGTGTGTGTGTGTGTGAGAGTTAACAAAATCGCCGAACGGACAGACCGGAAACGGAAGTACATATATCGACACGCGATCCGGGCTGCAGTTTATACATGTATGTGTGTGTGTGTACAATACGTATAAGTATATGGGGTTTCACGCAATGAGGTTTCATTGTGTGTGTGTGTGTGTGTATACACTTTCGTGTGCGTCCAAAACAGACAGTAAAGTCGGTATAATAATATATAGCAGAACGTCGTCGCGTCTTGCGTCGTCGTAGTCGTCTGCAGTTGTGCAAACTTTTAGGCGACCCTCCGTCGGCGGCGGCGGCTTCGGCAAAGGGTCCGGGGCCGGGGAGGTGCACGGGAGAACCGAGTGAGGTCTCGAATGTGATTCGGAGGATTAACACGCTGCCGCCGCCGCTGCCGGTGGTCTCCGAAACGCGCGTACGGGGCCGAACGGAATAAATCCTGATAAACCGACCCGAATTAATCCGCAAACAAAACGCGGAAGAGGGTTATTTACGAAATTTATAGATACTTGTGTTGTGCGTACGCGTTATATATATGTATAAACGTGTGTGCAATGTGTGCGCGCGTTTAAATGAGACCGTCGTCGCCACCGCGTCGGACTTCACAGTGAAACCATAAAATATATATATATTATAATCTATAGATAAATTGTGTATATACATATACGTGTTCGGATGCTTAATGTATGATAATATACGGGAGGTTAGTGTTGGAGGGAGACGGCGAGAAAGAGGGAGGGAAAAAACGTCACTTGCGATTTATGTTTTAGGCCGCGAACCGTGTGTGCGAGGACATCGACTAGATAATACGCATATTATAATAATCAGAACTGAGATTTTAACGCGCTAAAAAAACTCGCATAACATTTTCTAAAAAAATTAAAAATCTTGAAAATTTCACAGTTAAACAATGATACGTATTATACGAATCATATGATCGAAAATATTAAATTTAACATGTACATAATATATAGGACAAGTCTAGATCCAGATCAATTGGAAATGATTTCACTGAAAAATATCACTTTAGGCGTACGCGCTTACGTCGCTATAACTCCTCGATCCGGACCTGTACGTGCATGACGTGGTGCGTGGTGCCCACTAAGCGTTCCACGTTGTCCATGTGTGTGTGTAAACCGGCTTATGATTTGTTAAACGCACTTATACGAGGGTATTACTACAGTGTTTTGGCCACCCTTGAACGCTAATTCCGTACTTCACCCCCGATTTTCGATTATTATTATTATAACACGTATTTATTAACGTTTAAAATAAAAAAAAAATGACATCCCTGAAAAAACCACACTGTACTTAACCAATCTTGGGTCTCTGGCAAATGATATTTTTAGACCTAGGTCAAGGCGTTTGGCGAAAACTCTGTTTTCTTTCCACCAGACCTCCGCATATATATATATATATATATATATATATTGCGCGAAAAAAAAAATGACGAATAACTATTTTGAACTTGATAATTTTTTCGAGGTCAAAGGACCATTAACTATATGTATATAGTATATACAAGTACAGCCCGAGTTTACGGTAGAGTTTAGGTGTGTGTTTCATTCGCACGAGCGTTTTCCCCGTATCTGCGAGACGACCGTACCGTAAAAACAGTTAAAATTATTGTATATTTATAAATACAATATAATATATATGTGTACTGACGACTGTGGAATTTCTTGTGCACCAGACTGCGTTGTAATGGCTATGCGCAATTTCGTCTGGGATAAATCGTTGTACTGGATGTGTCTATAATATATACATATATGCATAGTGTAACTTATGCCATTTGTTCACAGTGTTTTTTTTTTTTTTATCCATTACCGAACAATAAAATGCATTACTTTAACTAAATGAAAAAACACGGGGTTCTTTATTTTCCGGAATATCAAAATCTTTAAAAAAAGTTAAGAGTCTAGGAGAGAACCTTAAATAGGACTATAGATTAATGTTTATCGAAACATATTTACATGGATCTGACACGGTTTATCCTCAAAACAATGATTATAGAATAGACTTTTTTATAAATATTAATATAGTCTCTTTTATAATCAATGCTCAAAATATCCCTTATTATTAAATAGCTCGTTTTTCAATTACACGTGTTACATAATAACATTTATAATTCATTCTTACAAACGGTATATTTTTTTCTTATAACTAATGAAAACAAATAAAAGATGTTATAATTAAAATATTGAAGTCTCCGATATTTTTAAATTTTTAACTGATTCAACCCTTGATTCCTCTCCGCGGCCCTGGTGACGGAGCTCACTGATTGGTCACCCTGCGGTGGTGCTCGACGGCTAGACGGTCGAGGTAAGTGCGTCGGCAGAGTGGACACGAGTGAAAGTCCGCGGCCTACATATAATTACAATATGTAATTTATACAAAACTATATGGAAACCTGACATATCAATACCATTCGATCCTAAATACACTTTTTTTTTATGTCTCCGTAAAGTACAGATACAGTTTAAACGATATAATTGACAAATTTTAGAAGACACGTTTAAAATTTGGTGGGGAGGGAGTGAGTGAAGGCAAGAACCCCCACTGAGAGTACATAACAAAAAAAAAAAAATTGTTGGGTGCTTAACACACAATATCGCAACGCGGAATAAACTTTGATCGTGTTAGATAAAACGAAAGTGAAAGCGAGTAAGCGTGCTATTATTTTTATTATTATTTTTTTTAAGTTACTTAGTCAAAACTTTTGCTTTCTTTATTGAAAACTAAAATCTAAAATTATCACGCTTTTACGTTAATGATATATTTGAATTAGTCCGTAACGTAAACATTTTATAACTCGTGCACCACTGAGTATACCTATATTATCGATACAAAATGTTTCAAAATTGATAATTTGTTTAACTTATTTAAAATTTATCCGAGAATTGAACTTATTTCCATGTAAATAATTATTATCACCGTTACATAAATATTCATAAAGATATTAATTAGTAGTGCTTGTATGAAAGTGATTCAATTACACAAATTATGCTACCGGTTGTTTATATAAGTCGGACTACTTTGGATATTTAGTAATAAAAACATATTTCCTCATAATTAATTAAAAATCAAACTATGCCAAACGATTTATCGTATTCGCGGTTACTATTTTAACAACGCAGTTTAACTATCTAAATAAACGAATAAAATTGTTTGATAAAAAATTCTAAAACGTCCAATGCGATACAGTATTTGATAGATTTTCCCCCGACTCTATATCTACACAAATCGAGCAAACGAGTTTTAAATCAAATACATTCAGTCAGGGTTTATTTATAGGGCGAGAGAGGATGAACCCTTATTCTCCGTCCAAGGGTTCAAACAGCCTTGATATAATATACGGTGACACGACGGAAATTATTCTAATTCGCGAGCATCCGCGATTTATTACGGTAGAGAAAATAATAGTACTTATATGTACTATATCATAATTTATAACTATAGGGGGGGGGGATAGAAATAATTTTATGTGAAACGTCCAAGACGACGGCGTGTACACACGACGTTATATAATATAGCTGTGTACAGGTGTAGGCATACAAATATATTATATACGTATATAGGTAATATATTATATTCAATTATATTAGGCGTTCGGAGGTCGACGGAATTCTTCGATATGAAAATCAATAAGTCAAAACGTGTCGGAACGCATCCATTAGTTCCGCGGGCCGACGGAAAAACGCGTTGTCGAGATCCGTTCCGCCGATTTATTCGGGGTTGGAACGGACGATTTGTATTTTTTCCTTACCCCAAAATAAAAAAACTTTAGTTCCCATCGTTGTCTGCGTTAAAGGTGTTGTTGACGATAATAAAAGGCCCGAGCAGTCGATTAATAATACATTAATAAATCACCGAGGACGATTTTTACTGCGACGTTATAGCCGTAGACATAAAAAAGTGCGTCCCGACAAATCGGAAATAAATTAAAACGTTATGAGAACGTTTGCTCCGAAATTCTAATGTCGTCATTCGAATGTTTCTTGAATTCCATCCCGTCTCGTCAGAAGTGCATTAGAGGTCATAGGGTCAATTATTTTGCGCCCCTAGTCCTATTGATAAAATATATATGTAAGTATAAATAACTTTTCAAAAATTTTCGTCGCTCCGCTCTGATAATAGCTTATTGGAAAAAATTATCATCAGATTATCAAAAAAAAAAATTATTAACATCGGTTCTATACATAACAGATCGACTTCAGACTCAGTTTGAGTTGAGTGAAAATAATAAGTTAATATTTTTTCTTTCTGTAAGCATTTGAATAGAAACGTACAGATATTATCTAAACAATTTAACGCCCCCCTCAAAATTTCCGCCCGGAGCAAATGTTCCTTTTTCCCCCTGCTTTAGTATCCTGTCGTTATTCGGATATATTCTTCACTCTTCGAGTCAGATACACTTGGTGAGTGTGTAGAATATTTTAAAGGAACGATAAATCATTTCTTCAATAAGACACGATTCTGAACGAAAGAAGTTAATAATATAAAGAATGATAATAGTCATCATTTTCAACATAGCCATCCGAAGAGTGAAGAATACCTTGTAGTGCAAACGTGTCCATACTTTATTTTACTTGACTTTACTTTACTTTTTTTTTTTTACCTAATAAATAAAGAAAAAGAAAAAAATCTAATAAGAAAAAGAGAGAGAAAAATTTTCAAATTTTTTTTTTCACATTTTCAAAATTTTCTTGCTCCAAAATATTTTTTTATAATATTGTCTATCCATGTTTCAATTTCCATAAAATTTAGATAAAAAAATTATGGTTTCTTAATTTTTTTCTTCGTCAAATTCAGGGTAGTTTTTCCAGAAAAAAAAAAAAAAATGAAGAATTGATAAATTCAAAAAATAACCTTCACAAAGTACCGATTAGAGGCAAATCGGGTTTCAAAAAATTGCCGATCGAGACTTTTCAAAGAGTAAATCCGTATGAAAACGTGTATACAGATAGAAAAAATATCCATCGTTGTAAAAACACTAGCTTCTTAAAAATGAATCTAAAATTTACACGAGGGCTATTATAATATTATACGTCATGTTTACGCGTGGAAAGGAGTATAGCACAGTAGTGGGTGGTGAGTGAAAGAAACCTTAAAAACGGTCACTTCTCGACACGAAAATGAAGTCGACAGAGGCGGCGAGCGAGCGAGCGAGCGACGAACAAAACGATTTTCCATCACACACGCGCGCGCGCTCGTGCGCTCACAAAGACTCGTAATGTACACACACACACAATATATAAATTATAATATTATAAATTCATACGAGCGTACGTATTACAAGTCTTGTAAGCTGCTGTGCGTCGAGTACGTCCGAATCGAGTGCCGAGCACGTCGGTCCCCCCGTCCGTACACACTCGCGGGTATATATATGTATATATATATAGGGTGTATCACGAAGAGATGACAATTATTTTACATTGAAATTGCATTGAAATATGTCAGATCTTCGTGGTACACCCTGTGTATACCTATTACAATACATCTAAAAAAATTAACATCGACGATAAATTCCCTACTTAGAATTGCCTTCAAACTACCATATCGTACAAATACGGATATTATATATAAAACTTATAACTTATTCAAACTTAAAGAACTGTATATT